>JAZBHA010000153.1:1721-14240 GCA_037464855.1 Iselma pallidipennis | reverse complement strand
CTGTCATCATTTATTGTTGTTATTCTTATTGTTGTTGTTATTATTATTGTCGTTGTTGTTATTGTTGTCTTAATTTTGTGTTGTGTTGTTTAACCAACGACTAGAAGAGTGATCTCTTGTTTTCTTATTTACTTGTTGTCCCAGTCATTGTTGATGCATTCGAGAATTTGTTGTTATAAAAGATTTAATTGCGTGTTCGATGATAAATTAATGTCTGGAAATTTTTATTCGTTTCATTGTTCGATAGATTTTCTCATTTTTTCCCAACTGTTTTTGTGCGTCTGGAACAATAATATTAAACAGAAAAAAACCTATGTCTACGATCAGAGAATAGAGGAATTTGCCTAAATAATCTTCTTGTATAAATTTCATTTAAATTGACAGTCAAGTTAAATTTATTTTCCAATTTCGTAATACAATTCTTGAAATAAATAGCGAAATATTCGTTATAAAGAAATTCAATCTCAAATTAATTATTGCAGCTTCTCATTAATTTTCACCAAGTTTCACTTATATTACCTAAGATCTATAATTATTATTGAACACTCTAATAGTACCTGAAAAGGGTAATTTTAACAATACATTCTGGTCGTGTTGCAAAAAATTAATATTTGTCGGTTTTTAAAAATATTTAGTTGACACTGATTGTGAGTGAGATATCTTTGAATTATTTGGATAGATTGATACCGCGCCAAATTGGCATTAAACTGTAAAGTTTTTATCTTGTAGGGATAATACTGAAAGTTTAAAGATGAAAACAGCTCTTTGTGTTTACTAATAACAACGAAATTTTTCTCTAAGGATAGCTGAATATTTTCTAGCTAGTTTTACTACCCTTCTGGCTACCATCCTGACTAGATATTACTATCATAGACCATCCAATAATTCACCATAAAAGTCCTATAATGCTTCTATTTATTCATATTATTATATCTGAGTTCATTTTTACATTTCTGTTAAAAGTTCAACTTTATATTTATTATTATCAAATTGTCGTGACAAAACTTTCTTTATCAAATACAACCATCCTGTTAAAACCTAATACAAACATGAACGAACCAATTAAAAAGTTGGCCTGAAACTTCTCAAACTAGCATATTGTAATTCTGTCAGGAATATTCCCTATTGTTGAATCGAATTGGTGTAACTTTTTTTCTCACAATAACAATAAAATATTGATAAAAACAAAATAAATTGTTAAATTATTTGTAAATTCATGAGACTAATTTTCCTAACAAAATACGTAATTAACTAAATATATCATCGATCAGTTGAGAGAAAATTAAATTAAAATTAATTTGATTGTAAATAACCGATTTTAATCAGACATGTTTCAATTTACATAATACGAACATTAGATATTTGTTAAAACAGACAATTCAAATGAAAATCATTTTATGTGATTCATGGCGTGGCAGAGAGATTTTTCCCTCCACACAAATTAATTTAAAATTAAACATATTAGCATCACGTATATAATTTCAATCTGGGTTATTTTATCAAAAACACATAATTAGTAGTTTTACTCAATTGAAATAATTGTTTAAGACATGTATCTATATATCTTGTTTTGTTAATTCATTTAAAGAGAAGGAAGTTGAATTTGAATAGAGGGGACACATATGTTAAAGCTTAACCAGATTGTGAATGCGATTAATTTAGATGGGGAAATGAATGAAGGTTTAATCTAATTGGTTTGAAATATACGTACATATCATGACCTTAAACAACAATTAGATTGAAAACAATATTGATTGATTGTCTCTAGAATATATTCGAAAATTTCAATCAGTTTATCTTGTACTATACATATAATAGACAGTTAAAATTAACTTAAAGACTTTGCTTTTATGTAAAAATAATAATGGTGGAACTTTTAACTCTCTCCCGTCTGTCAATACGGGGTTTGTTTTCACACTTAAAATAGTGTAAATTCGATTTAGATTCCGGATAGATATTGAAGAAGATGTTTCGTCTTTGCACATTTGAATAAGCTGAAAGTTTCCATTTAGGGAAAATGTTTAGATGTGTTTGTCAGTTTTATTAAAAATGTCAGAAACATTTGATGATTTTCATGGAATTTACACTCTCCTCATCATTATCAACACATAAGCATAGCTTTAACTATCCACTATATGTACACACACTTCTATTTCCACAGTAAATTCAAACTTCATGTTGGTAATTTCGGTGATTTAGTGCTTTTCATCTGTCTGTTCATTTAGATTAAAGCAAGCACTTAGCTAACTTATATGTATATGTGTATATCAATAGCTTAGATTAGACCGAAACATTATACACGATTTAACCACACAAAAGTTAGACATGTACCAATTAACATTTACCTACTAAAAGGTGTTCTTGTTGTTGTTGTTGTTGTTACTTAAAAACGGGGAGAATAGACCCAAGTAAAATCTTCAAATTTTGTGCCATATTTTGATAATAAAGTAATTATTCAAATTGAAATCTAAAGACGACTATAATTGTACCGAATTATACATATAAATGTGTGTATGAAGTGAGAAAAGGGGAGAGACAGAGAAAGATAGAATTTGACTAGTTACATTTTGTAATTAATCCAGACTGTAGCTAGAGAGTAGTGTAAAACCGCAAGTCGATCCCTTAGAAATTGATCAAATTACAGCCAATTCCTATAATACGTAATTGTTGCTCATTTTCGTATTATAATTCAGCTTTTGTTATTGGTAATTACCGAAAATAACTGATTAATTAATCATACGTTATGATTTATTTATCGCATAAATTCAATGATATTTTTGACAAAAGTATTGCGCTACAATATATGTGCATATATGTTTAGATTTGTTTGACGCAAATCACCACTTGGTTGTTGAACAAGAATATAAAAATATCTCTTAAATCTTTTATTATAGGCGCATATAAAGGGTGAATTGTATTTAACATTGTTGCTATCATAAAAATTCTCTCTTTTTCACATCAACAAGAGCAATTTGCCAACAGTGGATGTTGTTAAATCCCGTTTTTCATCTCCTAATCTTCGAATTTTCCTCCTAGTATCACACACAATACAAATATTGATAACACGATTTTACCTTCCTAATATTATTTAATAATAACCGTCCTTTTTCTATTCTCACTCTATCTCTCTAAACTCATCCCTTTTTAATTGTTGTCGTTAATGCAAGAATCATTGTTGTTGTAAATGTTTCGTCCCATCGATAATTCTACCACACTCTAGAAACAAGGGAGTTTTTGTTCGTATTTATGATATGCTACCATATAGCTATTTCATATATGTATGTATGTACATATATGTATGTGTATATGTGTTAAATTTCCCCCAAAAGGGTTAACGTAGTTCACGAACATAATCCTGGAATTCTGTTTGTCCTATTGATTTTGGGCAAACAATAAGCCCTACCTGTCATCGAACCACTCTCATCCTTCTTGTCCTCCACCACCACTACCATTCACTCTTGTTCCTATCAGTTATGATTGACGCCATCTGAGGGTGTCATATGTTTTTGAATGGTGGTAGCGTTTGTTTAACATTTCATATATTTAGATAGCGGCAATTGTTGTTTTGTTGGCCAGCAAGAACCATTCTGGCACTGATGGTGAATATTATTGTTGTTATATCGTTCTATTCAATTACCATTTAATTTGCTATTTAAATCGGAATATTAAATTTAATTTAATTACCATTATGTGTGGGGAAAGATAGAAAATAAAAGGGGGATCTCCTGACCTAAATTACACAAGGGTAACTTTCTAAAGACTGTATTTTACAAATACAGCTTGTTATAACCGTTCTTATTACCAGAGATGCGTACATACTATATAGCTAATTATTCGTTACTAGATGCTTACGAAACATCACTAGGATTCCTTGACGTTCTCTAGTGTTTACTAGTACAACTCTGTCTATGTATCTCTTGTGTCCCAGAGGCGGTGTCAAGTTACTTGGAAGCCTTTATAAGGTCGTCAAGACACATAGAGTTGATGACTTTAAACTATTGTTCAACATCTCGTCCTGTTTCGGGAGTGAAAGGATGATAATACCACCCACCACCCATCTTCGCTCGTACATACAAGTACTACAACTCTAGTTTGGCGTAATTGTTATAGTTTCACTTGAAATTTTGATGACCAGTCTATCTTTTAGAACATTTTTATTGTAAAATAAACAGTCTTTTTTTCTTGTTACCTTTATCTATTGTGATGGATAATTTTAATTTTTGTTCGTTCAGTCAGTCAAAGGCTTGCATTGTGCTTTATATATCAGTATCTATTATCAGACATACTTGACAAAAGGGAGAATGATAAAAGCTTCGTTGTTATGAGGAACAGTTTTTGTGTCTTCTTTTTTTTTGATTAAAAAAATATATACCTATATATAAAATATTAGGCTTCCTTATAATTAAAAGCATGATAATTTTAATGGGAAGCTCTGAACATTACCGGTGTTGTAATTTCAATCTCTCATAACTTCCCTGTATTTTCTTCACTTCCTTGTTTGTATTTTTCCCAATTAATTGTTTTATTTTTGTTTCAGGTAAGACCTTGTGCAGTTTCCAATTTCAGTGGTAGGAGAGAGAGAGCTATAATTCAGGTATAAATGTAAATATTTGCATATATTATTGTAGTTGTTCCGGGTAGAATAATTTTCATCATTTTTGCTACAGTCAGTTTTGAAGGGATGTGTTGTCCAATAGACACTCAAGCTATTTATGGATAGTCGATATACAAACAAAACACTTTTACCAAAGAGCTTGAATGAATAGCTCAATTGTATACAGCAAAGAAAAGTTATATATTCGAACATCTCTGAACTAGTTTAATAAATATAATAATAATACCGTTTTGATCTGTCAATATTTGTTTTGATTCCTTCAATTACAACAACAATTTCTACCCGCCCTTTTCAGTTCATATGAAGCCTACAGTTGCCCATATCTTATAAATGATGGCCATTTATCGAAGTTCGTCGAACATTCACTAGCACCACTATCAAACCCTATTCTATTATTATATATACAGACGACTAGCGGGCGATGTGTTCATATTGAAATGTGATTTCCCTTCATGCCAGTAAAGTAATTAGATCTAGTTTTCAAAGGGACGCCACTAGCATCGTCGTCGTCGCTGCCATTACCATCATTTCACTCTTCGTCACTTACCAGTTCTCTCTATGATATCACGCACAGATTCTCTCTTTTGTTTGAATCGGAAATTGGAATATTCGTTCAAAGAATAAATAAGAGATCTTAATGGTGGTATTGTTATATAAAAAGGAGTTGTGTGATACCCTCAACCAAATAATAGAGAAATATGTAAATGATCCGTCTGAGAGCAGCAAATATAATATAAGAAAAAAAATAAGATAGAAGGAAACATCTTATGTTAATCTCACCCACCTTAGTCTCTACGAATTACAACCCATAAGAGAAGCATTTAAAATTCAAATATAGATTTTCGTCCGACTTTTTTTTATTAAAATTGCTTTTTTCAAAAAAAAATTTATCGGTAGGTATTCATTCTTTTCAATTTCTTCTAACAATAATTGAAAAAAAATTACAGCTTTTGAAAATCCAAGATCGTCCTCAACATTTAATTGGTATATTAAGGGAATCTGTCAATTTGGATCCTTTTCCATTCAAGTGTGTTTGATTAAAACTCCCTGTCCTTTTTAAATAAAAAAGTTGAAAATCAAGCTTTTAGACGAATCAAGTCTCAGACTCCTTCAAACAAATTTAATAAAACAGAAAATTTAATTCGATTTTCATCGAAATTCTCGAGATTTTTCTGCCACATTCCAGCCAAAGGAATGTCTGACAGCTAGTGTACGGTTCTTTCCACATACCCCTTTCATCCCTGTTTACTTCAACCAAAACCTTCACGAATGATGCGTCGTTACCGCCAATGCCGTCGTCGTCGTCGTCGTCGTCATCGTTGTTGTTGTTGTTTGTTGTTATCGTTGCCACCGCCGCCGTCGTCGTCGTCCTTGTCTTCTCTCGTGTCTCGTTGCGAATCCTACAGGAATTACGTGACGATTAAGGGCGGCCGAAAATATGCCAAACACTCTTGTCTTGTATGCCGCAGCAATTTCAAAATTCTCGTATTTTAAATGCCCTCTTTCCTGCCGTAACAATACCGCTCATGGTTGAATCATAGTAACGAAGAATGTTGGTTTACAAGTCTTATCATTAGTTTATCCATAAATTAAACTATTTTTTTGTCTTGAAGATTTTCAACCTACATTTTTACTCTGTCTAGATCACTGAACCAGTTACTATCTCTCGTCGAAATGCAGAAATATCAAACAAAGAAGCTTTAATGTCTAACAACTACGGAAATAATTATCGACTTCTCTCCAAATGAGCTCTTTATCATTTTAATACAACTTTTGATATGAACATAAAATAATGAATCATGCTGAAATAGTTTGAAATACTCATTTTGTTCGTATTATATATTATTATTTGAATTTTGTTTTTGTCTTCTTGAAATGAATGAATAAATAAACATAAACAAACAAAAATCTATAGGAAACATTGAGAGGAAAACGAAAGAATCGAAATAGCATGACCAAACTCGGTAACATCTTGTTGCAAATTCGTTTCCGGTAGATGCGACATGAAAGATGGGACAGGTCACGGAAAAAACGAAACCGAAAAACCGCACGTCAGATGTTTATCTTTTGATTGGTGGTAGCTTTTTTTTTATTCCTCCCCTTTAAGAATTGTGGAAAAAGTCACCACCGTTAACTTTTCATATATTGATGGTCCGTCCGACAGCAGCTAAGCAACAACAAAAAAAACGCCTATAAGAACATCTCCGATTGTTTTGAAGTTTATTGAAACATCGTAAACATATTTATTATTAATAAATATTTGCTTATGTTCGTTTTAACAGAAAATTTTATATCGGATGGAGTCTTATCAAGATTTGTGTCTTTGACAGATGATTTAAAAATGAAAAAAAAAATACGCTGATATTTTCGACGAGATTCTTTTTGATTATTTCCAAACAAAAAAAAAACAGACAATAAACGAGTTTTTTTAATCAATTTTATTTTATTGTAGCTGCACGTTAAAAGCTACAATGAAATTTACCATTAAACTCATTTTAAACTATGTAACAATGAGGGAATTTTGTGGAATGTGTAATAGTATGTATGTGGTAATGAATTCAATCCAATGTTTTATTGCTGCAGATGCGACCTGCGGTTGTCACCATATGGTATTCAAGTGAATTCACTTTAAAATACAATCGATTTTGATTATCTTAATTTCAATTTGGAAAATTGACTAGTTTCAATGATAATCTCAATTTCAGTGTGATAACAGCTGGATGTTGTTTTACAATGACAAGTTTCGAATTTTGTACAGTTTGCCGTATCCTGAAACTTCAGAATGGAAATTCAGTAGGACTTGTAATTTTACAAGCTTTGACGGTTTATGGTAAAATATCGGAGAATATTCTGGACGTGAAGGTTCTCGAAAATAGAATTTTTTAATATTAAATATGCTTATATCTACAGATACCGTTTCTAGCCCGGCGCATCCACCAAATTTCAACATCCACTTATGCGAGTTATACTTTCTAATTTAAAGTTATACAATGAAAATGATTTTATAAGCATTATTATAGAAAAATATCTGGAATTTTTTATACAGAAAAGTAATTTTCCTGGAAAAAATCCATACAATCCTTCACATGTCATTTTCATGACACCAATATTAGATACAATAGAAAGGAAAATATGATCTGAAACAAAGAAAGAACACACAAAACATTTCCGTGACTAATAAACCGATTTTATATCCAATCGTAAAGTTGAGTAATAATGGAATAATCTATTTGTCGTCTTATTAGCGAAAAACAACGATAAATACCTACAAAAAAGAATCATATAGGAATTTTACTTACTATTAATAATACAAACAATATTAAAAAGAAACTGTTGTGATAAGCAAAAAAAATTACCATTAATTTTTTATTAGAATTTGTCTCAATCGATATGGAAATTTATTCGACTTTTTTTTCAAAGACTTTTTCCTTTTCCTCTTGTCACGGAAACTATGCCGCTGTGTTTGTCAAACTTACAAAACTACATTTGCATCATAAACTGTCTAGTCCATTTTCTGTTATGTTCTATTCAAAAAGATCTTAACATTAATTGAATAGAGTATTCAGTAACATTCATGAAAACGACCAACTTTAGACAACAAATCTGTTACTATGAAATTAAAACATAAAAATATTTATTCTTTATAATACCAACTTTTTAATTGCGTTCCATATAAAATTTTTGTGTACTTGATAAGATTGTACAAAAAAAAACTTCTATTTATTAAAGTTGCACGACTCATTTCAACTACGTGTATAAATTAAGTTTGTAGGAGTTTTTAATTTTCTTCCATATTGATCAATGTTTTTTTTATATTGGGACTCCTTCCTGTATAAAAATTGATGATGCTCCACCAAAAAAAAAATAAAGGAAAATCTGTTTGATTGGAAAATTGTTGTCTCAATTTACAGGAGCAGTAGGTGGCGATGATGATGGTGATGATAAAGAGAAAGAAGAAGAAGCAGAAAGGGAACGATTGGAGGCTATCCGTGAAGCGGAGGAACGACGAAAAGAAAAACATAGAAAAATGGAAGAGGAACGGGAAAAGATGAGACAAGAAATCAGAGATAAGGTTAGTCAATAAGAATTTTTTATTTATTTTGCTTCAAATTTACTTACAATGTATATATAATTATAATTATATTCGTCATTTTGTAAATTGCCACTTCGAGTTGATGCAGTCAATGTTTATATTGCTATTGAATAGGAAATGCGTGCACGAAATTGCGTGCCCCCATCATGGACTTATCGATAACGGCCATTTTTAATCGTACAAAAGTACGATTATTACATAGTAACTATAATTTATACTTCAGACTACTATCTTCAAATGAAAAAAAAAATACAAATTACACGTGCCTATTTTGCGAAAAGAATCTATTAAAATTCTTCTTGCTTTTAATTTCCTACAATTTCCTTTTCTTTTACAATTAAACAAGTCGCTGTAGACTTTTCTAATTAAATTAGATAATCGTAACGGTAATTAAATTATTGCTTCAGGTCACAATATTACGTTTAGCGTCGTACACTGGTGTTGGCCGTAGTGGTGGTGGTGGTGGCAGCGCCAGCAAAAACGACGATGGTCGTTTTTTTTTTTCCCGTCACTCTTATTATTATTTCCAAGACTTGCAAAGAGGGATTTGGTTAAGTAGCTGTAGGCCGTGTCGTGTTGTAATAAATTACATTTCCTGAAATGTGCAAGTCGCCTATAGCGACGCAATAAATCCCTATAACGTTTCAGGGAGAGCGCTTATGAAAATATGTTTTAAAATTATGGCCTTTTTGATAACGGACGGTAGTGCCGATGAAATATCTATCCTGCCGTCTCTAATGTCATTGCCATCTTTATAAAATGATTGCGACATTTTCTTTCCATAATACACCAAAAAATTTTTCAATATATTTCATCATAATTTATCTCAATCAGAACAACATAATGTTAGTAGAGAATGTTGTGTCACGAATTGTTTGCAAATCCGACAAGAAACAATAATATTCACCTGGAATCTTGTTGGTAAAGAAACAAAACAAATTTATATAAAAGATAATCTCTAAAGAAACAAAGAGAGAATAAATGAGATAACATAGAAGTGAGATCTTTTTTAAACCAGTAATCGTCTTATATGTTGCTTCATTATAACAAAAAAAAATTTATTACAAACGACAATCTAACCTTTCACCTATTTGTTTTGAAGGGGGTGGCGAAAAAAAGTGAAAATAAATTTGAGTACATTATCAACGTACAAGGTAAGATGGCGTCGTCCGGTTGTAATTTACCACTTGACAGTTAAACATAAATTACTACCAAACACGCTCAGCTTGGATAATTAGGGAAATCCAGCTTTATCCCGACTAGCTAATGATCCAACTACAACAATCTTGTTGCGATTTATTCACATTCCAAATATACATTAATGAAAAATACCAGGATCTAGTAGGTATATACTTATAAGCGTGTGTATATAAAATATTTGCCAAATAAATTTTATGTAAGTCTACAACACGAATTATATAAAATATTTTCAACTGGAAATTCAAATACATATACGAATGTTGAAAGAAAACCCCCAAGTTGTCGATTTGCTAACCAACCTATTTGCCTGCTGCACGCTAGCAATGATTAAAATTGCTGCGGAAAACCCCCTAGTGACGCCTGTGACGAATTTCTAACAATTCCACCCCGTGTTTTATTCAACGATGAGTTGTCAGATTCGAACAAAAGGTACACAACTCTTTTCATGATTATGGGGCGGTAGCTAGAAATAGTGAAAACTACTCGTGGTTTTTTTTCAGGTCAACAAAACCGAATATGATTAACATAATGCTTATAAGTTTTAATTAAAGAAATCGATTAAATTCCAAATTTAGCATCACTTGAATTTCCTTCTTCGTTCTTAAATAATGGAGAAAACATTTCCTAATTAATATTCTCTTTATTAGTTTCTATCAAACTTTGATCAAGTTATCTTGAAATTACAAAAAAAAAACTTTATTTTAAATCAGAAATCCATTCTGAATATATTTGAATTAAAAGTCTCGCCAAAATCGTTAACGGTTTCATGCAAATTTCACACAAACCTATCAAAACCTTTTATAATTATACAACAATTCAACAATTTCCCACCATTTTCCTCTCTCATTTTCCTCTCTTCATCGTCACCATCACCATCATCATCATCATCACCATCAGTAATGAAAATTACTGTTGAAAATCTAAACGACAACACAAGATCGTAACAATGCAAGCAGTATGGTCGGCGAGTTGAACTTTAACAATAAACCACCCTTTTTCGTTTGAATAAAACAATCTCCGCTGACCGTGTAAAATACACTTTGACTCAGCAGTTACCCTTCGCCACCAATGGCAGGACTAGGAAAAGGGTGAGAAGAGACAAATAGAGGAGCAGGACGGGAAAAACTAATTTCTAACACAAAATGTGCTTTGACATCGATTGTAAAAACAGAACGGTGAAATATTCAAACAAACTCAAGCAAGTTTTTATTATACTATAGAGTAATTTAATTTAAGTTGGGTAATATAAAAAAATTTTTGATTGATAAATGATCATATTTTTTCATGTGATTTTTTCATATGCTCAGTTGTGATAAGGGAGGAGATCAGGATCGTAAATCAAAAAAATGATACTTACAGGGATAGGAGTTGCACTATGCAAATTGGAAGGTTGGTCTAGAGATTTTATAGTGAGGCGGGAAAATTCGACGATAAGGCTATAGGGACGTAGGGCGAACTAAAATATCCTTCAAACAGACGAAAATAATCATTTAACGTACATATAATTACATTGATTTCCCAAATGTAATCCTAATTCTCGATAGATCGATAAATATTTCAAAGGGAATATTATCGTAATATTTCTGAATTAAATACTGTCGTTATTTGAAACAATAATCAGTTGTTATAATTAGTGGACATCCTAGAATTGTGACAAGTACTTTTGACAGGGACGAATCAGTTACTGTCTTGACAATTTTAAGAAAATAACTAAAGCACGACAAGGAATTTAATCTGTTTCTCAATTTTACAAACACTTTATCAACACAATTACCATTATTTATCAAAGTCTTGGACCATTAAGAAACATTGCTAATGAAACTGGCAATAAGAACAATGAATAATTGAAGATTTCACAACTGTGTTAAATATCTTTGTTTTTTTTTCTTTGCTTTATAGTAATTTTTATTGAGATAATTTTTCTCTTTTTAATATTTTATTTATATTTTAATGGAATTTTAATGAATTCTAACTAGATAAATATAAATCTTGATTATATTATATGTTTTCCGGAAACTTTATAGTCCTCTTGCCAATTAACTCTGGCCGGATAGTTTCGAAACCAGTGCCGGACTGGACTATATGGGGAGATTTCCCCCGGGGCCAAACAGTTGTTGGGGGCCAAATAGTGTTTCAGGGGCCACCGAGGATATTATGCAACTTTATTTCGAACCTATCATCAAAAACCAAAAAATTCGTCTATTTTCTATGGTTTTGCAAACTTTTAACTTTCTACTGCTGGTGGTGTTTGAATGCCATTGGGAAATATGAGAGGAGTAGAAAACTAAAAAGCTGTCCAAACTTACTGCAATCCAAAAAAGGAAAATACAACTATTAAAAAAAAAACAAAAATCATGATGTGCTATAAACTTACCCTTTAGATGACACCCTTTTACTGAAGCTCTCCGGTAAGATTGTGCAGTCCCCCAACGCTGATCATCGATGGGGGATGGTAATGGTCCATTCAGAAAACCCTTCATATTTGAACACTTCACATTGATAACTTTCACGGCTTACAAGGAAAGGTCTTTTGGGCGCCGCCTCCGATTTCCTTCTCCTTTTAATATGTTATTCTACATGAAAATCTAAGAGACACGTGTTTTTTCTTATC
>JAZBHA010000152.1:106367-118025 GCA_037464855.1 Iselma pallidipennis | reverse complement strand
TATTCACTAACAAATATTTCCTAAAAAATGATGGTTACGCCAATGGAAAATGATGGTTATGCCAATGGGAGTTTTCATATCTCGGTCGATCCTATATGGATTTCAACAAGGTTTCACAGTTTTGTAGAGCTTCTGATAGCGACTTAACTCATGTACACCACAGTTCGATTTTAAAAATACTACATAAAGCATCAGGATTGGCTGAAATATATAAAGAAATAACTGACAATGAGATATTAAGATTTTGCCCGGCGCCTCCACCAATTGTACACAAAACTTTATTAATTAGGCTCTTTCTTAGAAGACACTCGTTAATCAATTAATTGATTATTCGCTGATGAAACCCAAAAGTATAAGAATTAAGACACACGTAGTAACCAACTTAAGATCAAAAGAGTCAAGAAAATATTGTAGATTATTCTTCAACAATATCGTTGTTTCCGTTATTGTTATCTTTTATATATACAAGTACGTTTACACGTTTGAAGTACATACTTTAGTTTGGTGCGAAATTCTCAGTAACCCTATCTAAATATTATATTTGATTTAAACTGACAAAACTGATAAAAGTAACGTTAAAGATAAGAAAAATATACAGAGTAGATCAACATGTTTGATTTAACAAATCCATTAGAAAAATTATACAATTTTATGTAAATATCGTGGTGAATATGTCTTGTTTGAAAAAAATCGTCGTTGTCGGTGATGGTGGTTGTGGTAAAACTTGTCTTTGTGTTGTTTTTAGTAAAAATGAATTTCCTGAAGATCATATACCAACAATATACGATACATATACGAAAATAATACAAATCGATGATAATAGTGTTGAATTAGCATTATGGGATACAGCCGGTGAAGAGGAATATGATCGTTTACGACCATTATCATATCAAAGAAGTGACGTAATTATTGTGTGTTTTTCAATTGATAATCCTGATTCATTAGTAAATGTTGTTGAACGTTGGACACCTGAATTGAAATATTTTTGTCCTGGTGTACCGATCATCTTAGTTGGTAATAAATTGGATTTACGCAATAATCCGGAAATTATTCAATATTTAAATGAACATAAATTACATCCAGTACGTTCTAAAGATGGTTATAAAGTTGCTAGAAAAATTAAAGCAAGAGCTTATATTGAATGTTCTGCAAAATATTTAATTAATATTAAAGATGTTTTTATAACAGCTGCACAATATGCCATTCAATCAGATAATAAACCGAAAAAAACATGGTTTTGTCGATGCAGATAAGGGGGCGGGGGGGTCAAATAATTTATCAAACTCTAAAGATAGATATTAACTTTATTATTGTAATATTTAACATTATTATTACTAATAGTAAATTTTTAGAGATCTATTGATTTTCTACAATAAATCGATACAATACTGACAAAATTTTATAGAAAATCTCTTAAAATATAATATAATCACAGTTAAATTTTTTTTTGTCATATTGATAAGAATTTTTTAAAATTTTGTTTTTGTACTAGAAAATTGTAACACTCGATTTTATATAAATAAATTATTGAATTTTGAATTTTATTTACATTTAAACATCAAAAAAAAAAAAACGGAACACAAAAATCAAGACTTAAAAAAATAAATTTTGAGATTTTTACATAAATATTTTCTTGAGAATTTTCCGATTCAAGAAAATATGTATTTGTCAATTTTTTTTTTTTTTTGTACGTATAAATATGGCGACAATATGGATAAGAGTAAGTACTTTTAACAATTATTTCAAAACAAAAAGAAGAAAATAATTAAAGAATTACTGTGATTTTGGTTTGTAGTGTAACGGGAAAACTTGCGTCACTTCACCAATTCCTTTAGCAGCACCTTCCCGAAACAATAATCTTTGTCCAACAGTTACATATTCTGGATGTACTTTAAATTGAAACAATACTGAAGCTCTTTCATTGGTTTGTATACATTTAGATGCAAATATACCAATAATAACAGCTGTTTGTCGTATATTACCAATATGTACAGTTGTTTGATAACCAGGATAAATAGCAGTTGCATGAAATAACACAGAAACGCTAGCTTGAAAGAATAAACAACCTTTAGCATTATAACCATCTTTCAATAATACCATGCCATTTCGTAAATTCGACATATATGTATCTAAACATAATGCAGCACTTTGACCAGCACGTACCATCCGACATGGTACACGATTACGATGTATTGATTTTATTTTAACATAACGAAAAGAACCATCTTTTTGTGGACCAATTTGCATTTTCATACCTTCAGTAATAACACCTTTTGTTAATAAACCACCAATAACTTGACCAACATCACCAGCACGAAAATTTTCGTCTATTTGAAATACTGGAGATTCCTAAAAAAATTTTTTAAATAATTTTTTTACAAAGAAAATTTAAAAAATTCAAATAAACACCTGTTCCAGTCTTTCTTTCTCTTTGGTACTAATTCCAGGCGGTAATACATGTAGAAATTTCAATAATAATTCTAAACCTTCTCCACTAACACTAGAAACACAAAAAATCGGTACAACATTCTCTGTTAATTGATTAGCACCAGCTGTGATAACATCATCTAAATTTTTGATAACTAATGGTACTCGTCGACTACCAACTTGTTTTAAAAATGATTCTAATGATTGTAGGGTACTTGTTGGCGATACTAAATCGATTTTTGTTATCACTATGAAAAATGGCACATTCAAAGCTACAGCTATTGTCAAATGTTCATGGGCCATACCAACAACACCAGCAGTACTTGATACCTAAAAAATTTACAAACTAGTCAAGTTTATGTTTATATTAATTTTAATCAGAAAATAATACCACAAGCATCGCATGATGAGGTAAATATCCCGATAGACCTTGAATTGTTGTCCGAATATATTTCTTATGACCAGCAAGATCCAAAAATGTTACTAATTTTGTTGATGTATCGCAAATTTCTTCAGCTGTAATAAGTTCACTGTAACTATAATTAATCGGTTGTCCCTGAAATTTTATTTATAAAATAAATACAAAATTTTATTTTAAACTGATAAAATAAACCAAACCTGTGAATTGAATCCAAGTATTTCATGTGAAATTGACGATGTTCTACCACTTTGTATTTCATGTAAATGACGGAACATATTTAAACGTGCCCGTCCTCTACCATTATCTAAACTACCTTGTGTTAATACACCTAATAATGTTGATTTACCAGCATCAGCATTTCCTAATACAGCAACACGTACTTCAATATTATTTTGATCATCTGGTACTTTACGTACTAATACTTCACAAATATTACGTCCATTATCTAATGTACGTTCTCTTAATATTGTTGTTGTTGCACCTAATTTTAATGCCATTTGTTGTAATGTTTGTAAACTAGCTGTCATATCACGTTGTGTTAAACCAGCTAATATACCACTATCTTCAACACCTATTTCATATATTGCTTCACCATTACCTTCACGAAGACGCCATTTCAACTAAAATAGAAACAAAAAATTATATATTAACGTCGACAAAATAATACTATTTTTAGTCATTTTTTATACAGAATGTCTCAGCAAAACCTGGAAAAAATCCAACTTGATTCGTCTTAAATATAGATATTCATAGTAACAAGCCAGCTAAGAGGGGGCATTTTCGGTGAGACACCCTATACATATATAAAGTGTGTACAAATTTGTTTTCAAGCAAAAATATTTAAAAAATTTCAACAAATTGACAATATTACCGACAAGCGGTCGAATCAAGCTACGACATTCTGTCAAATTTCAACGCCTATTTCGTGACGAATTGCCGTTAAACACCCTGTATAAATCAAACCATTAATGATGCAATTTTGACAATAATTGGATTTCTTAGAACATTTAGATATTTCCGTAATAATTTAAAGGACAAATTAAAAAACAAACAACACACAGATAAGAAATGGTAGATAATTCCTTAATGCAATTGATAATAGTTTTGTGCAATGTATGATGCAATGTTGACTTTCTTGTGTTAAATAAATAAATGCACTAAAAATGCACTTTTTCAATTTACCTGTGTAACAAGATGTTCGAATCTTTGTTTTGTGGGGTTGACAATTTTCAATTTATATTCAATATTACCAACTTGGGGTTCTGGTGGTAGTGCTTTTCTATTATTCATATTATCAATTGTGAATTCTTCATTGTTGCAATCATTGCATGAGTTCGGATCAAAAAGACTTAAAAACGAATCCATATCTATTATTTATTGTTAAGAGACAACCTAAAACCAAAACCAATTAAATTAATTAATTAATTAATTAATTTGAAGAAAAAAAAATGGTAATAACTAATCTAATTAATTCGTTACAGCTATTATGACATATTGTTGGATATTATGAAATTTGGTGAAAGTTAATGAAAATAGTACCATTATTTCGTAATATAAATCTAAAATTTGATTGACTTATCGATGTTTTTTTTTTTGAGTAAAATGATCGAAAAATTGTAAAAAATTAATGATTTTTTGGCAATTTGTTCAAGGGCACTACTAATTTTAGTATATCGTGATATCAGCTGATTTTCAGCACAAAACAATACAACAATATTGTAATATTTTAAAAAAAATGTAATTATTATTACCTTTAATTATCTGGACAGTTCAATTAATTAATTAATTATATATAAAATTGAAAATACAATATTTCTCCATCCGAATTAAACGAACAAAACACTATTTGAAAGGAATCATTATCGAAAATCTGACAACTGATAAATCGTAACCAGGATAATAAATGCATAACAATAGAAAACTAAAAAAACACTTATACGAATAATAACAATAAATTTACGTTATCTATTCGTATTGGTTAGTCAAATATAACGTGCTTAATGTAAACCAATCAAATTGAAGAGCTAGTTTTACGCGTTTGCCGTTAGCGTGTATATACAGCTAAACAAGATCGTTAGAATACGCATGCGTGTACGGACAAATCTGGCGGTTAAATTTAAAATGCAAATTATTATTTCAAAAAAATTTGATTTAAAAATAAACAATTAGGCAGTGGCAGATTTTTCCTTTAAGAACCATAGACGAAAGTGGTATTTGGAGCTATACCTAATTATATAAAAGACAAAAATTTGCACTAATTTCTGGAAATTTGGGGGCTCCTGATGTGAATGAAGTTCCAGACAATTGGACATTTTCGAGTAGTGGCGGATCTATATATTTCAAGGCCCTGAAGCTAATCTTACGAAGGGGCCCTTTGAAAGTATAATTTTAATAAAAAGATTCTCATGAAAAGGTCCAGAATATATTTGGGTGTGAACAGTGGCGAACTTAGCTTTCAGTGAGCCCGAGGCGTTACAGATTTTTAGGTCCCCAGGCGTTACAGATTTTTAATAATAATACGAGTTAAGAATACAAGTGCGAGCGCTTGAGTTGATTCTCTGATTTTTAATGATTCACTTTTTTTGAGGTCTGGAGCAATATGTAAAATACGGATTTTTATTGTCATGTGGGGGCCTCCACCGCCTATGCGAAAATCCGCCACTGGGTATGAAGCAGCATGGGAGCACTCCCCTGGCTTTTGCTTATTATTTCTAAATTCTACCATTGAGTAAAGAATATTTTTATTCAATGATTCTACTTTATTATAACTAGGCACCGGGAACCTCCGAAGCCGGGGGCCCTGAAGCTTAAATTTCATAAGCTTCATTATAGATCTGCCTCTGTTTTCGAGTAATTTTTACTTTTCAAGAAAAACCACGTCCTACAGTAAACTATCTAAGGGGGCATTCAGTCGTGGCACTTTTCTTTCCCTCTCTTTCTCAAAAAATAAAGATACTCTCTCTCTCTAGAAATAGACGAGCCTAGCCTTTTTCGCTGTTAATGGTGAGAAATCTCCTTTTCCTTCTTTCTCTGAAAATAACAACACACTCTCTCTCTCTCTCTCTGGAAATAGAAGAAGCGATCGGTTTTCTCTTTTTTTTTTAAATAGAAGATAAAAATTCCGGAGAGAAAAGTTTGCCTCTGTCAACGCACTCTAATAACCACCTCTACAAGAAAATAAAAATGATTTATCGCGCGAAACTGACCACTAATCTCAATTGCTCATCTTGGTACCTGGTAATATTATTATTAGGTGATTTTGTAAAAGAAAATGTCCAAATTTTCGGATAGTTGATTTATTTATTAACTGTAAAAGTCGTGTTTAATGCCTGTTAACTTCAAGATTTTATATAAATAATGTCGAATTTTCAAATAAATTTCCAAAAATGAATTAACTCTAAGAAACTTTATCGGTGTGTTGTTGTTTTTTTGTTAACACGAAATTTTCTGCTTTTTAATAGTGTTTAGGTATTTTCAAATGACTTTTTGTATAAAATATTGTCGCCATTAATTTTTCAACATTTCAACTGGAAAAACGTCTCTTACACTGTACCGTTAGTTTTTAGAATTTAACGTCTACTTGTTTTTTTTTCTTTTAATTAAATTTCTAATTTATGATTTTCAATTTTTTTGTTTTTCTTTTATCCTATTGAAGATATTTACTATATTGCTGTTCATGTAGCGAAGACGGATTCGTCCAGTGTGTCACTGGCCGAATCGGTTAGTCGACCCAGTTTCAGACTATTTATCAAAAAATTACAACAAAAATCCAATTGTTTTCGAAAAAGTTTTACCCACATACCTTCAATAATAGCTTTTATAGGATTTTTTTTGTAATTGAAGTGTAAAGTTTAGGAAATGAATAAAACTACAAGCTGTGTAGTAATCAGCTACCAATTAATCTGAAAGCGAAAGCATTTATAATTATGCATCAGTTAAACTTGAACAGTAAGTACCTCCACATTGTAATATAAAGTAAGAAAAAAAATGTGTTAATTATAACGATTTTACTATAATTTTATTTAAATGTTAACTGTTGTGATGCAATAAACTACAGTTGTTGATTTTCTATTGAATTTTGCGACCTTTATATATTTATTATTGAAATTGTTTCTAGTATGGGAAATTTCTTTAGGTCAAAAGTGTACGATTAAAATTTAAGAGAAAGTCTATTATTATTTATTATTACAAATTATGGTACTTTCTTTGGAAAATGGACAGATGGTGGATGAGCCTTTCATCGTTCTTGTATGAAATTCCTTTAAAAACTTGAATTAACCATATTTGATGGTTGAAGAATTTTGTTAGACGTAAAGGAAATTTAAGATGAAAATAAGCAAAAAAAAAATGATGTTCAAATAAATTCTTATGGTCCGCGTATGTACGATACACAGGTGAGTGTAACGGTATCGTAACACCCAAGAAGGCGAGGAGTTGGTGCGATAATTTAATCCAATCGTACCTACTATTAGACATTGCGGTATGCAGTTCCTTAAGTATATTACAGCTATTTGATGTTTAGAACCTATTGACACAATAATAAAATACTCTTTAAAAAAGATGATTATAGAACAAAACTTTCACGTTACCTTTCTAAACAACACCAGTATTATCATCATCAATGATAGAATTGTTGTATTATCTTATGTAGTATAGTTATATTAATATGAACAGGGTCAGATCTTAGTAGTTCGCAAGATCAAGACCTGATTTCTGTTAAATCGTTTCTTTTACACAGGTTTGTATCTTATAATTATTGTGGCCCGTGCCCTCAGGTATGAATGTTGATGTAGACGAAGACCTGCGGACCCACACGAGGTCAGGTGTTTGATGTGGAACTTTGTGAGAGGTGAAAACGTGAAAACAGTTGTTTACAATCTCTGTTCGAGTGTCCTGTAATATAAACGTGTATAAGTTTAAAGAAATGTGCTCGATAACAACAGATAACAGGGTGAGAAACAATCAATCAAAATATCATATAGTTAGACTATTGTATATAGGGCGATTTTATGGTCATACTGTATATAACATAGCACCGTTACATTTATATTATACACTTCTATTCGAACATCTCGTGGTGATCTAGATTTTATTCAAAATAGGCTTATTATCATTTTAATGATTACATCCGTGATCAATGTTATTGTATTAAATGGATAATTTTTATTGAAATCCAACAAAAATAACCGGTTACTCATATATATGGTTTGTTTAACTCATCATCCAACTAGTATTACAATAAAAATCTTGTTTCAGATCATCATATTATGATCAAACAAAAATACACAAATCATGGAAGGTGTAACCAAAATATCGCAAAATGATAAAGAGAATTTTGTGACTGTAGTCTCTGTTGGACCTGATATCAGATCACAAACAAAATGTGATCCATTTTCATTAGTTGATTTAAATAGTTCAGGTTATATTACAGTTTTAACAATTGGTGATAGTGATGTACCTAAAGATATTGTTGAAGAAGTTCTAGTGTATCGTTTACCTGGTGAACGTTTAGGTTTTGGTTTGAAATTTGAAGGTGGCACAAAAGCAAATGAATTTGTTAAACGTCTATTTATACAATCATGTGCCCCAGATAGTCCAGCATCACGTGTCCAAAGCTCATGGGGTAAATTAACTGAAGGTGATGAAGTACTTGAAATTGATTCAATGTCAGTAAATACAATGACACGTATCGATTGTGTACGTTGTTTGAAAGATTCAAATGTTGTGATAAAATTATTAGTACGACATTTCTTAGATAAACCATCGAATGATATGAAAACACGTTCTATTGAAGATTTACCATTAGTTATTAGTGCTGAAAAGAAACGTACACCACCACCACCGCCACCAGTGCCACCGCGAAAAATTCCAAAAAAACAAACAAAAAATAAAGACAATCAAGAGAATCCAGTACCGGCTATACGACACAATCTACACCAACAACAACAACAACAACAACAACAACAACAACAACAACAACAACAAGAGAGAAAATTTCAATCACCAAGAAGTAGTGGACGTTCAACACAATCACCAGATATACCGATAAGATATCGACGATTTTCCGATGGTAGTTTAGGACCACCAGATGCTGAAGTTTATGTTGATTTATTTTCACAAGAATCAACACAAAATTTAAGCGAATCAGATGATACAGGTAGTTCAATATCAACAGTTGTTGATCGTTTTTCATCATATCCAACAACAACAACATCAAGTTTAGCTGGTAGTTTACCATCAACCCCAACATCAATACAAAAACATCTTGATTTTTCTAACCTTATTAATAATAATTATGATGATGATTTAAATAAAACACAACAACAAATAAAACAAAATTATAATTTTAATAAAAATCTCGATATAAATGAGAAAGTTGATAATGATAAATTGTTCCATGATGATAGTATACCATTACAACCTCCATCTTGTTTTCAAGATGCCCCTCTTAGTTATGGAAATGAGGACATGAGAATTATCAATAAAACACAAGATGAAATTGATACTTCTTATGGATTTATTATGAAAACAAATAAAATTATAATTGAAAGGAAATTGTATAAAAAACCACCAGTACCACCACGGGCACGTGATCAAGCAAAATTAAATGAATATAAAGAAATTCACGATGAAAATATGAATACAATATCAAATTTACCACGACTTGTTGATTTTGTACCAAAAACATCACTAAATCATGATGTCGATATTATTAAAGATTTTCTTGATAATGAACGACGAGATATCAATTATGAAAATGATAATGATATTGATTTATATAATTCTAAATGGAGTTTATCATCACAATTGGCGACAATTGGTGAAGTTGAAGAGGAGACTAGCCCAGATTTCCACAGGTAATCCAAAAATAATCATAACAATTTTCCAAATTTTCCTAAACTACTATTATTATTATTCTATTATAGATCCCTAAATTCAACACCAATTGTTATTGTGGAAAATTGTGACAATTCAGAGGATGAATTGAAAAAATACCAAACCGATCAACGTAAGTTTTTATTTTTAGCCCCAAAAAAAAAATCTAATGCAACAATTTCACCTTCAATTGTTCTATTTCTGATCTATTTGAAAGTGGGAAAGGCTTTTTTCAAGGTTTTTGCACTTTACTGTTTATGGAACGAAAATGGAATGCTCCTTTATACAGTGGCCATACGCGCACCGATTTGTCGGGAGGGTTATAGGAGGACGACCGGCTCGCAAATTGTAGCGTATGCGGATTATTTGGCGGGAAGGTTGGGTCCATCAAGAAATCTGTAGCACCTTGAATGTCTGCCTTCCGACTTCTCGCCTAATTTGTCAAAATTCTGCCAGACGAGCCGGAGTGTTAATGGACACCAGCGGCTACAGACTTTCCAGAAGTCATGCCCGTCTTCCCGTAATCCTTCCGACAAGTCAGAGCGTGCATGGCCACAATTATAGAACAGGATTTGGGTATTTGCGTGAATTCATGTTATAGTGTAAAGAAATTACATTGAACACTATACAGTAAAGTGGTTAAAGAAAGGTTTTTATAGAGGAAAACGACTTATTCTGTTCTATGAAATAATTTTTGTTTAATTACTTTTAAATGAGGGGGAATTGTCGAACTTCAAACTAATAGAAAGAATAATAGGTAGTGTGTTGAGTTCGTGAGATAATTTTGCATAAACGTGATCTAAAAAGTATCTACCTTTATATGAAGACCTCGTTTTTAATTGACAATATGTAGATCAAATATACAGTACGTACCGTCTAACAAATACTGTCGTCTTTAATTAACTATAAATACAACAAATTAAAGATGTATAAAGGGATGTTAATCGGATTTTACAGCTTTATTTATCGATGTAAACATGTTATATATGGTGATGAATTTCAATTAGAATTACATAAATATTTCAAGTAATGTGATATGTGAAAAACAATACAACAACAATCAAGGACCGTTGTATATGTTCACAAATTTACCGTAATACTTTCAAATGCTTTATCTATACAACAACAACAACAAAAAAATAAATAAAATAAAATGGAATATTTGCATATATAACAGTTGGGTGGACCACAAAATATCAAATCTAATCTATTACTACCAATCTATACCTAATATAATATCTTCTATCTAATATTGACGTCAAAAAATTATTATTCGACCTATATATCGAAATATCACAAAATCAATAAGGAATTTATTCAAATCAAACTATCCTTTAGTGATAGTGAAATTATATAAAATCTTTTCTATTTAAAGGTAAATCTATTTTAATTGATATTTAGTATAAGTATTTATCTATTAAATTGTCGACATTTAAAACCTACTTTTACTGTTTTTACCGTAGATTTATCGTGAATTTTTCCTTGACGCCATTATCCTATTAATACAAAATTCAAATATACCTATGGATATCGGGAAAATTGCAATTTTGAATAATATTGAACAGTAGAAATCGTCTGACATTTAGGACTGTTTTTTTTTTTTGAAATATAAATGAATTTTAAAACAGGTTCGTGATTTTTATGCCAAGGCTGGTATTATTTTTAATATTATTATTACTATTATTATTATTATTATTATTACAGTTCAATAGGTGATGATTAAATCTAGACTTATAAGGAAATACTTGAATATATTTTTATGAATCACCCGTTATCACCAATTGGTGAAACTATACTAGAATATAGGCAACTAATAATACAGAACAAGTTAATTTTAGTTATAGAACTTGCAGGATCAATTATTTTAAATAAAAAAATCCACTCCTCTCAATAAATAATTAATAAATAAAACAAGTTTATAATATAACGCTATA
>JAZBHA010000152.1:0-106338 GCA_037464855.1 Iselma pallidipennis | reverse complement strand
TTAACATCCTTTAAGATTAATTAAGATTTATAATAATTTTTTTTTCGTACATAATAACGGTATTTTTTAATGATAGGTCATGTATTTTACAACTTAACAAAATGAATCGATTGTTTTATCATCATCATCATCATCAATAAATCCATTTATAACGAGTAAATTATTATTATAGAATATTAAAAACGTCTTGCAACCAATTTATTAATAAATAGCTGATCATCGTGCATTTTTTCCAATTTATTAAATACAATATCAAGGATAAAGTTTTAATTTATCCATTAAAAAAAAAACAGGGAATTAATGATTCCAGAGTCCTTTAATTGTTTAAATTTAAACAATTTTGATTTTTATCAACTATCTATTGTTAAATTTTTATTGATTATAAATTAAATAATAAAGATTATATTTGTCCGTTTTTTTTTCTGTTTGATTTTTCTATTTAAATTCAGTTTTTCTTCAAAAAAAAAAAACTACTGTTATATTTAATTTATAATAATGTAATAATGATTTTGCAACTATATAGATTACAATAAATTTGAATAGGGCATAAATATCAAATGTTGATCTCCTATATCTATAAATCATAAACAATCTTTTGTGTTGTTTTATTTATTTGTTTATTTATTTTTTAATGGAGCAACAAGATTAGAAGTCTGTAGGTGCAACTGTTACACAATTGGCCTCAATCTCTAATAAGAAGAGGCAAAATTCTAGGTTTTCTATCGTTGAAAAAAAAAACTGTAAAATTTTGTGCAAATTCCAGTTAAATACAACAAAAAAAAAAAAAACTGTTAAAATTACAATCATTTATACGGAAGATTAACTCAAGTGGAAACTGAACGATTTTGTAATTCGTAATTAATAAAATAAAATATTCTTCTAGTTTTTATTTATTTTTTTTAAATGACGAAATTTTAATTTAAATTGATTCGAAACATATGTTCGGTTTGTTGTAATTTATACTCGATTGAAATGTTATAAATAATTGTTAATTATTTTCGTTCCTTATCGATCAAGATCGTGGACTTTTTTTATTTTACGTAAATGGTAAATTTATAATTTTTACTTTAAATTATTTTGTTGCAAAATCTACCAACAACAAACAACAAACAACAACAAAGTTGTTTTAGTGTAGTGTCCATAATTTTATTCAAGTAGTCAAGAGAAAGTACAATAGAAACCAAAAATTTATTGTTCAGAATTGTTTTAGAAAATTTATACTTTTATCGTGGATTAATTTTAACAACTTTTATCATATTGGTGACTGTATTGTTTAATATACAATATTAGGATACAGTTAATTCTTTTTACATGAATAATCTAATCTGTTAGTGCAACGAAATATGTGACTCAAACAAATGTACGTGACCATAGTTGTCATTATAGTGACAAATATTGCAAATAGTTATTTTAAATTAACAAAATTAATTATTAATAACAATAATTAATAGAAAAATTATTGGAATCCCTGAACTAACGGTGAGATTTCGTTCATCAAAATCGATAATATTATTGAAAATTTACAATTCAAATTTTGTTTTGTTCCTAAATAACCACACGGAAATACAATTTTTGATTTGTCTCTTGTTTTTATTTTGGTCTTAATCTCATTTTCCGGCACTTGTATAGGTATATAACATAACATTTATCAAAGTAAATCGTGTTTTTTTTGTGTTAGACTGAAATATTTTCTTTTGTAGTTTAAATTACGCACCACCACGAATGCTTTCAATAAAACAATCGTGTTTTTTTTTGTTCTAATGTCTATCTATATTGAAGATGGTCTATCATTAGAACGTAAATTCTGTTATTAATTCGAGCGGAAAATAGCGCGTAATTTTCGCCACCGCTATTACCGCTAAGTTCTTTTAAATTTCAATAAATTTCGACCAAAAAAAAAAAAAATTGACCATTTGAATGAAACTTTTATACACAATGACACAAAAAAAAGACTGAATAGTTAATAAAGTTCGCGTAAATTGTGATTTTTATCAATAAATTAAAATAGATTCAATTATCAACTAAATAATAGACAATATTCATTATTATTTATTGTTTTATTAATATTAACGAAACATCGATTATTATTGATTCTATGAAAACTAATTATAAATGCCGGGAATCGATTGATATACGTTTAATTATTATTTAAGAAAAGAACGTTATGTGGGCATTCTATACCTAAATGTCAATGTCGGTTTAGAATAATGTTTGCTAATAAATAAAAACAGTTTGGTGCAATATGTGGTTTTTGTTCTCTTGATATTATAAAACTTGAATATACAGTGATTTTAATTTCTCGATATAAACGACCTTTTTATAAGCGACTTTGATATAAACGACGTGGGTACAAACAAGGCTTTTTCTAAGCAAATTTTATTTGATCAAGAGAGGTTGTTTAATTTTCAATTGTTTTCCAACAAAAATTTATAGTTGACCCTTTTATATTATTTTTTGGTCAAAAATGGATTTCGTTCGGGTCGCTTATATCGAAAATTCACTGTATATACCGGTTTTCGACTAAAACTAACTTCTTTTCGAGAAAATTTCCGCAAATATTTACAGTATGATAAACTGATGGTCTGTTGTATTAGTTGCATTTATACGTAAATTTGAAGTATAGTGTTAATGGAACTGGCGGCTGAGTAATCAGTAAATAAACGGAGGATTTGTGAATTTTCAGTACTTATTGTTTTTCTTTTTTTTTGTTAAATTTTGGCATTATCGATATTTAGCAATTATTGTTGTTTTTTGTATTTATGTTGACTATAAAATCTGTAGCACATCCGGTATATAATACATCAAAAGCTTTTATTAAAGGAAGTTAAATGTTGGTTTATTAATACTACATTATTTACTTCTCGTCTTGGTTTATTAACCTTCTTCAATTATTTTCCTTTAATTTATCTATATCGTTATTGTAATTTAAATACATTTCGACATTTTCAGAGCTAATAAATTCGGATTAAATAATTAAAGCTCGAAAATATTCACCAACACAACAAAAAAAACACCACAAAATAATAGGATTACAAAGGTTGTTGTACGGTAATTTATGGATATTTTCAACCTTTTTTTTCTTCTTCTTCTTCTAAACAGTTATTTATG
Organism: Iselma pallidipennis; assembly: GCA_037464855.1. Taxonomy (NCBI): domain Eukaryota; kingdom Metazoa; phylum Arthropoda; class Insecta; order Coleoptera; family Meloidae; genus Iselma; species Iselma pallidipennis. The sequence goes on along the minus strand of JAZBHA010000152.1, from coordinate 103,230 downwards.
TAAAAATTCAACATTTTTTTTTCTTTTCGTTGTTTAAATGAAAATATTGTTGTTTTAAATGAAAATATCGATGTGGAGATTGCATTTCCAATGTGATCGACAACCCGCAATCCACACCATAGCCAGCCAGCTGCCCTTGACTCCACGTCCACTGACCTGATGCTTTGCCAATTCCCTCCTGCCGCTCCACTAACTCTTAACTCCTGCTGGTGATGCCACTTTACAATCGACTATTTAACATGATTTTCAGATTATTATCAATTGTTAAATCGATTTGGACCGGTAACAGATGTTCATTCATCATCATCATCATCATCATCAATATTATTAGAAACTGAAAAAAGTAATTAAATCAATATCATTTTTATTTAAAACTATTCTACGAGATTTGATCCTTGGTATCAATCAATATAAAAATTCTAGTCTCTCTCGTTTTTTTTTTATTGTTTTTATTTTTGTTTGTGCTGTTGGGATTTGGATGATTAGAAACTTGTTCGGCATTTTCGTTAGACTTGTTGTAGAGATGGATTTTTGTGAATAGAGAACAATTCGCGGATCTACACTGGGAGAGCGCAACTTTGCTTTGCCATTTGGTTAGTGCTGGTCTGTATGGCGAGCCAACTACACGCCCAACGCCACTGCTATTATAATAATAATATATAAATATATTTTTTTCAAAATCGTGATTTGTTTAATGAAAATTAACATTATTCTATAATTAACACCGAGAAATACGGTAAGATAATTGATAAAAATCAATTGTTGTTTATTGTCAAAAATTTTGCTAACGTAGGCTTTTTGGGTATTTTATCGAAACGTTTTTTTTTTGAGACGTCTCTATAAGAAATCGTGTCGATTTTGTGATATTTTCGAGTTAGCTCCTTTGTTCTGTTATCTAAATACGGACAGTTTTGATTGTTTCTATTGGCGATTTCTTTGTTATTGTGTTTTTGAAAATTTTCGTTACAGATATCAATGGAAATATGGAAACTCCACCAAGTGACTCTAGACAGCCACCTGATGGTCATGAGTTTCCCGATTATATTGAAACAAATACAATTACTCCAAAGATCAAATTTAATAATATAAACACTAAAAATAATTGTGTTAATACAAATATACAACAAAATAGTTCCTTTAATGTGCCGATAAATAAAACATTAAATAAAATGAATAGTGTATCGAATAGTGATTTAACAAATAAAGACAATTTTGATGATTATGAATTAAAATATAAAAATAATGATACAAAATTACATACACGTTCACAAAGTTTAATCGATATGTCGACAATATCGAAAAAAACTGACCGCTGGAGTCAATTAGCTGAACAACGTAGGAGAGGTTTATCGAAATTGAAAGGACTGGTTATACCGGAACATATTTCTGAAAATGAAATATCACCAACAATAAATATACCAGAAATAATTAGTAATACAACACCAATTGTTTCTAATACAAATATTAATCAAAATGATGATCATTTATTATGGAATCCTATTGAAATTGAAACTGTTACATTACCATTAACAACACCACCATGGACTAATGATACAAATACCAATAATTTACCGAAATATTCGCCAGCATTCAAACGTAAAAGTCTCCAAGTTTATTCGGCAACAACAACAACAACAATAACAAAAAAAGAGGATACCGAATTGACGAAATCGCCAAAAACAACAATAACAACTTCAACAAAACCAAAATTGGATGAAGAATTACGTCTTGATAATTTGTCAGATTGTCCGAAATCATTAGAAAGTATAACATCGCCAACTCGTTCCGATTGTAGTTTTGATTATATAACGAATACATTCAAAAACAAAACAAACAAAATAGATACAGTAAATAAAATTCAGGAAACACCATTATTAAAGCAAAATAATAATAAAGATTTATTAAATAAATCCGAAGATGAAAGTGATAACGATTCAGCTGTTAGTTCAAGTCAATCTAGTTATATTTCAAGATGTTCACCACCACCATCACCAACTAGAAATTGTGAAATTTTAGATTATGGAAATTTAAAAAATCAAACCGAAAATCTAAATGATAATAATATACAATCTAGATTATTAAAACCAGCTAGTGTTGAAGCAATCAATCGTAAAAATATTCTAGCATCAGCAAAATGTCGTAGCGGTAGAGATTTAAAAGTCGGTTCACCAGTTATACAAAGAAAATATGACGAGAATGATACAATAACTGACGAAAAAATTGAAACATCCCCTAATATAACATTAGAACAAAAGGAGGAAATTGAATCGAGCGAAATAGCTAAAGAGAAACTTGATGAATCCAACAAAATTAAAACAAATGGCATTAAAACTCCGGAAACAAACAAAAAAGGTAGATATTACGATAAGTTTTTTTTTTTTGTATTAATTTATAATTTTATGCTTTTTGTAGAAATATACCATAAATCGATTGAAAAGCCACAAGAAATCAACCCAGTTAAGTTACGTTTAAATAATAAAGAACTGCCCCGTACTAGTCTCAAATTAGATTTATCAAAATCAAATATATTAAATCGTAATACAAAATCAATGAGCGTGACTGATTTGAGGAAGAATTTTGAAAAATTCAATGATAAATCACCACCAATACCACGACCTTTAACAACAACAATATTAACACCAACGAAAGATACAAAACGAAAAGATTTGAAAAAAATCGATGAAAATCATAAAAACGATACAAAGATTCAAATAAATAAAATAAAAATGCCAGAAAAACAAGAAATTCAACAAAATAAACGTAGAAAAATTATACTTTGCCCGAAATTCTTTGGTGGTAGTCTGGGCATAACATTAGCAGGAGGTACCGATTACGAAACTAAAGAAATAACGGTATGTTATTTGATTAATTTGAAAAATATTAATAAGATTCAATTGAGAAAGATATATATTTATTGATAACAGGTCCACAAAATAAGATATGGGAGTGTCGCTTATAATGACGGTCAACTAAAGAAAGGTGACAAGATTATATCGATCAATGGAAAATCCACTACCGGTTTAACACATGCTGAATCAGTTGATATGTTGAAGGTATTTTTTTTTTAATAAAACTTATCAAAGAAGAAATGTTAATAATTTCTTGATAATAAATTTCAGGAGTCGGTTGATCAGTATATATTAATCGTTGAAGATGGTAAAATTGAAGAAATCGAAGAAGCTCCATCAAAACGTCGCAGTTCAACCAAATTCGATACTACATCAATTGAAAAATGTTTATCTTTTCGATAAATAAAATTATAAATATAATTAACTGGTGATTTTTTTTACAGCTCCATCATCAACCTCTTCAACAACAACAACAACATCAAGTCCACTTAAAAACGTTACCCATGTTGTTTCGTTGATGAAAGATGGTGCCGGTCTTGGTTTTAGTATTGAAGGTGGCAAAGATTCTTGTCAGGGTGATCTACCTATACGTGTTAAGAAAATTTTCCAAGGTAATTTTTGCGTTTTTTACTCAAAATTGATAATAATTTGATAATTTCTATTAATTAGGTGGAGCTGCTGAAAAAAATGGTGAATTATTAGTTGGTGATGAATTATTAACAATTAATGATAAGAATGTTACAAATTTAACAAAAATTGAAGTATGGTCATTGATGAAAAAATTGCCAAATGGTAATGTCAGTATTCATATTCATCGATAAATAATTTTTCGCTTATTTATGTTTATTTATTCGTTATTATATCTTGCCTGATTTTTGTGTTTTTTTCTTTTTTTTTTTTTGAGAAAAAAAAGTACTTATATGTGTTATCAGATTTTCCAAGTTAATTCGTTTATATATTTTATAATATGCTGCTTTTTTGTATATTTAACAACAATTTATGAGATATCCTGCATAGTGTACAGATGATTACATTAATATATTATTTTTTTATAAAAATATACAAAAATAAATTATTTAAATCCAAAAAAAAAACTAGCTTACTTTTCCTGGTCGTTAGCCTTTTACATTCATTTTTTTTCAATTAGTAGAATCAGCGATAGGTAGTTAATAAATATATTAAACAATTCGATTTTTTTTTTGGTGTTTTTGTTATTTTTACGACGGTTTATTACTGATTGGGGTCATTTTTATTAGTGACCTGTACATTGTGTGGTCTGGTAGAGTCTATTGTATTTTCTCAAATATATAAAGTTTATTCCAATATAAAATACAACAACATTCCATTACGAATCCGATATTGTAAATTACTTATACTATACAACTCAATTTATTGCTAATCAAATTGAAATTCTTCGAATTATAGTTGTTTTGTCTAGATTTGAAAAATAATAAAACCATAACACAATATTTATATAGTATTTATATACACATATAACAACGGTGGAGACATTACAATTCATACGAAAAGCTAAAGAAATTTCAAGAGTCAGAAATATAGAATTTATACCGTAGTCTACTCTAAACCAATAAACAATTTTAAATTATTCATATTTCAATTTAAAATAATGGACCTCCTACAGGGGTAACAGGGACGGATCGTGCTTCTTAAGAGTGCTATAGAGCTAAAAACAACAAGAGGGCCCTATCAGGAAAGATACAAATTATGGATCTCGGTGGCCCTCCTAAGGCAATGTACATTTTAGGAGCCCCCTTAAAATTGAGGCCCTAATCAAACACCCCATCATCATATATAGTTGTCGGAGAATTTTTGTGAATATTAGCTTATTGATTTATAAAAGTCAAATTATTATTAAAAATTACCTGCTATTAGGGACGGGTCTCTCTTTTTCTGTGCATCCGTTTTAAGATTGTAAAGTAAAATTGTCTATTGTTGCTGCTACAGTAGACAAACTCCTTTGTTGTGTCCTACCGCAAATTGATTTAACTGTTGAAGGCAAAAGAAGGTAAATTCTACATTTCGAAGGAACTCTGGAGCTACGGCTCCATTAGCGTCAATTAAGATACTCTCCTGAAAGGCAACATAGTTTTTAATCATCCTACCTCCAGTTAATTACTTCGTTTCACACTTTTTTTTTATAGAATTAAATATAGCATTTAAATGTTTTCGCTCCAGGAGAAAGAATGTTGACCGATGATAATTTTTTTCATAAAGGTAGATATTTTTTATAAAAGGAAGCCTTTTAATGAATAATGTTTCCAGATTTGTGCATGTTTTTTTGGTTTGGAAAAGCTGGAAAACTTTAGTTTACTTTAGGTATATTTTTTCAGTAGGTATTTAGTCAAATATTGTCGGTAAACAATATGAGAGAAAATAAAATATAAATAACTCTCTGTATATTATTGTTCCATACAAAAGAAATGTGTTTTTCTTACAGGACCGGCATTAGGCGTCTCCTTGCAAAACGTATAATTTTCTTTTGTTGTGTTTAGAATCGGTTTACCCCATTTTTGAGTTGTTATTTCGTTCGTGGACGGCCCTCGTACGCTGGCGGTCCCAAATGTTGGCGCCCTCGTAACTTACTTAGGTATCTCGCTTCCTGTATAATTTCGGCCCTGTTCTCTTGTACCTATATAGTTTCCGATTCCTTTTTATTAATTATAAAAGTAATAACTTTTTGACAACATGGAAAACTTTACTGTGTTGTGTGACTCAGTGTGACACATAACTAAAACATTCAGGGCTGGCTTAAGCATTTTAGCATCCCTATGCAAGCACTTTTGAGACGCCCTTAAACGGACATCATGGTATTGTCTCTTATGTATATACGCTGAAACATCTTCAAGAGCAGTGCCAAACTGGACAGGGGGGGATATGATTAGATTTCCTCCGGGCCAATGCCTGTGAGGGGCCCCCAATAACCTTTTAAGGTATTTTTTGTGATCATCAGCTTATGTAATACCTTCTTTTCTTATAAATTTCCCCAGGACGACGGTAAGCCAGTCCGGACCTGCTCAAGAAAATTTTGTAATGATTTTTTTTTGGGGGATACTACACTTTTTTGGTTATACTATCAGTTAAGGGGCTTAGAAAATAATGACTCTATATCCGAGTGTTGTTATATCCAGGTTTCTGAATAATGTAAATAAAGTGGGCACTTTTGGATTGTGTTAGTTTCGCCGTAATAACCAAGTATGTAGTTATTATATGAGATGTTTTTATAACCGACTTTTGTTCTAAATAATGTATTTCAGTGTCCCTATGTAATTGATTAGTAGGCTTATTGCTTGGAGCCGGCCCTGAAAACATTTTATCAATAATTACGAAATTAATGTTAATTATAATGAATATTGTAAAATATTGATAATTACCTATATCATCAATTCAATTTGTTAATTAATATTTAATTAAAGGTGATGAAAAAAACAACAACAACAAGTGATAGAATAATGTTTGTGAATTTTCATTTATTATTATAATCTATTTATCTAACAATAAGTATAATTTTAGATTTATTATTATCGTCTTGTTTATATATAATTTAATAAATTCTGTGCGATATTGTTTTGTATGAGTAAATAATAGAAAAATATTAAAACATTGACGTTTATTCATTTATTCCATTTAACAAATAATAAAATTGTATCCTATAACAAGTAAGATATAATATTTTATCGTACTAGAAATCACGAAACTCGTTAAATTTTAATAAAATTTTTGCCAATAAAACTATTCAGGAATTTTAATAAAGAAATTCCCGATTTAATCACAAAAAAAAATCATAATAAAAATAAATAGAATTATAAATTAATACCTAGAGAAAGATTAGGGATTGAAAAACGTTAAGAATTATTAGGTATTGGGCTAATGGGCGGGCTTCCATGGGTATATTTTCTTCTGATTTGTAACCATAATATTATTGCAATCAGTTCAAGGAGAAGGGGTTATTCGAATCTCAATCGGTGAATACTTGAAATAAAACAGAGATTGGCCAGTTTTCGTTACTGTTTTTATTAACTGAACTAATCGTCGTATTACCTTACATGTATAGACTGTGTTGTGATAGGAAAGTAGGCGGGTTCCAGATTTCCATTGGTAGTTTATTATTCCTACGAAATTAGTGCGTCTGGATATTCCTGGAAAATTTTATTAAATAAAAAAAAAAATCTAATATAACTATTGGTTAATAGAGTCTTGAGTCTTTTATAAAATAGAAATAATTTTCCGCTAAATTTCATTAGATTCAACAGTTTGATTCCTACCATGGGTTTTCTTTAAGTAATTTTACTTTTAATTGGATAGATTTACTTTATAGTGTAGGGGGATAGACTTACAGTTATACCGGGTCACCTATATATATACCGTAGTGATTGTAAAACTTTTCATCTGTGTAGTTTTCTGGACCAGTAATATTGGTTTGTAGAAACTAGATGTCAGATACATCAATGGCGATCATAATTGGTTATTTTCTTACTTTCTCATATCAATCAGTATTATATTTTATCTTTTTCTAATCCAGTTAATAAATAGATATGTACACATGCGCAAAACATTGAGCTTTTGTTGGGTGGAGGTTAAAAAAGTAATAAAGGCTTTGTTGCCAATCTTTTCAAATATTCAAAATATTCCTATTAAATATATCAATTTATTATTTTTAATGATTATTTTTAAATCGATAAATAGTTAATTAGAAATTGATTATTTTATATTTTCTTATTGGAATTGTTTTCGTATTTATTAGATTGTTTTTGTATAATTTCCGTGAAGTAACGTAAAGTCGGCAACAACGTTGAACGCAATCGCCAAACAAATATTAGTAAAGTTGTATGTAACTCCAGTAAGCATGGTGGATAAAGTGTATACGACGTTGTTTAGTGTTCAGTTGTTGTGCAATAATATGATTCGTAGTTTTTTATAAAGTGTATTATAGTGAAATTGTTAGGTGAAATTTAGGATAATTATCAAATTGTGGACTAAAAAATAGCAACTATCGACGATTCTTCCATCAACATTAGGAAAAAAAAAACAATGTTACAATTCATTCAGGTAAATAATAATAATGGGGATTTTCGAGTTTTTAGCATACGATTTAGGGAAATTTTTCGATTGATTTTACACACATACAACATAATTCGATATTTGTCCAATTTTAATCGTCTTCTATCTAAATTCTAGAAATTTGTCAAATCGTAAATATGTAGTACAGTGTATATGTACAGTGTATATGTGTGTGTGTATGTGTGGAATGTTGTTTGTAAGAAAACCGCGTGGACTCGGATATGGCGCGGGGGTGGATGATTTGGGGCTAGCTTTTTAGCACATCGATTAATCTCCTTTTAATATCATCTAGTTTTAATGTCGTCCTTATAATTTGTTGTTGTTGTTGTTGTTGTTGTGTAGTATGTGTATTTTTGTGTGTTCTTGGGGGGGGCGGTGGATTATTTTTGTTAAATTTTATGTTGTTATCGGGTGGCGTCTGCAATGTTGTTGCGGGGTATTGATTCGGATCGCCGTCATAACATTCGCCTCCCCACTATAGAGTAACGTATAGTACGGTTTGGGGCGTGGCGAGACCACGTGCTTCATTGCACTCATTTATATAAATATGGCTTGGACATAAATTCAAACTTGATTCATTATTATTGTTATTTTAAAATGCATTTATAACAAAAGACAATTTTATGATGAATGATGATACAAAATTTATTAATATAATAATAATAATAATAATAACAACCAAACAACTAATCTTGTCAATGATCTTTTATCTAAGTAAACAACAGTTACTTGTATACAATATATTAGTATATAATAAGTATATAAACAAAATTCTTGTGTTTATTAGAAAAATTGTTGGAATTTAAAATCAATAAATCGAACGAAATTGATAAATTTTTTATAACAGAACAAAAAAAAAAAAAAATTCATTTACAATTTACTATATTTTTATACCTTCGGAATTTTTATACGACGTTTCATTATCGATCAACAGTAATTAACCACTCGACGTGAGATGCCGATTTTCATTCATTGAATGTGCAAAACATCCATTCCCTACTACCTACTCTACACTACTATAAAATACAATCACCATCAAAATATTTTCACAATTTTTACATCATTTCCTGTTGTTAATGTGTATATATATGTGCATATATAAAAAGACAACAAGAAGATAAACAAAACAACAATATTTTATTGCATTTCACATTCACCAATACTATTACTAAATACCGCTATCATTCAAGGTTGTATCCCCCCTATATTTATATAAATACTAACATAACTATACATTATATATTTATATTAAATTTTAAACTATACAATTATAGATAAAAAATATTTTCCTTATCACTAAATAGTACAATTAATCTAGAGATGTATTATCAAATTCAAGTGTATCTTGAAAAAAAAAAATTACTTGAATTTCTACTATAAACTATAAAAATAAGTAAAAATTCGATTTATCTATCAGTACGTAAATTTTCTTCGAAATACGTACTATAGGTACTATTCTCCCCTTCCTCGGACTTCATTATTAAATTTCATTCATTACTAATAAATAATTGATAAAAATTTTCTCCATTAATTTAAATAAAAACTATTCGGCAATTGCTTTCAATTGATCAAAATTTTATGAATGAAAAACCATACAATATTTACCCTAATTGACTATATTCATAAATTACAGTGATTTTAATATTGATATACCGATAATTAACGCATGGCCAACAAACCACAAATTATTATTTATGTGTAGAAATAATAATAATAATAATAATAATAATAATAATAATAATAGGTATAGTAAATTTTTTGATTGTTTTTGTAATAATTTAAAATTTTAAATTTTATTGTCGATTTTAAATTAAAATAGACACATGTTGAAGTATTCAAGTGAAAATATCTACCATTTTACAGTAGTTATAAACAGAATCAAAGCAATTTGCTAGTGTTATCCTGCCAAGAAATGGTCACAATCTGTGCACAATTTATTTACAAAATGAAAATCTAGGCGACAAACTGTCTCTGCATTAATCGACTTGCATATTAAAATAATTCCATATTAATCATATTTTTTTTCTTAATTCGATTTTAATTAAGTTTACCCTTTTAATTAAAATTTATTTTTCCAAATAACAATAATAATAATAATAATAATATTAACGGAGGGCAAAAAGGATAAGAAGTCACCGCAGGTAGCGAATATTCTGGATGTTTCTGTAAACATAATTACAGTTTGTTTGTCGCATCTTAATATTAAATTAAATTAAATTGAATAAGATCTTAAATAGATAGGGGGTGGGGGGGTACCATATTTTGTTTACTGTTTACTAATTTTGTTTTTCGAAAATAAGAAATTTCCGTCTATTTTAATTTACATGATAAAGGAGGAAAATCAATAATAGTCGTCCACTTGCATTATAACAAGTCACTTGAAAAGGTTAACGATCTTTAATTTATTCTTAATCAGATATTTTTTTTTATACATTATTATGAATATGTCAGATAAATATTGCTATGAATCGGAAATAATTTAAGGAATTATTTTGCAGCATTAATATTGTTGATAATAATTTTGAAAGGAACTTGAAAGAAACAAAAATGAATAAATATCACATGATAACTGTAATCAATAGGATTTTTAAATACGATTATTTTTCTTCTCACAGATGCATACATTAAATCGATATTGTTTGATAAACCAAGTCAACAAATATGATAATTTTGTTAAAATGTAATGCTAATATAAATTAATTAACAATTCCTGTTTACTCAATAATATTTAATAATTTGATTGTCGTTTTTCCACTTTTTTTTTATTTTAAATAATTATTGGATTTAATAAAAATTTTTTGGTACATATTGTAAGTTTTCGATGATGACCTTCGTTTATTTTCCCTCCATATTGCAAATAAAGTTGAACTCCTTTGAAAGTTTATTAACCTCGAGCTTTTAGTTATTCGCAAAATAAAATTCAATAGAAATAAGAGTTTTTTTCCGGATTGTATTTAATGTACTCCTTTTTTTTTTCTTTACTGTAATGGGAGGGAAATTTTTTTCTGTATACACCTCTCTTGAAAATCTATCGATTAAATTGTATTAAAATTTCATTTGTTTAGTGTTTGATTCTTTTCAGAGGCGTGATTGACGTCAGAATAAGATGTTAGGGTTAATAAACTACAATTAGAGTTCAATTGTCCTTTATTAAATATTTTTTTTTTAAGTATTTTTTTTCTTCTTCTTCTTCTTCTTCTCCATCAGATATCAGATTAGAAATCGTTTTTCTAAATGTTATACTATTATGTTGCAAGAATGGAGATTTATTTTTACAAATTTTTCTATTATCAATGTTGTTCTTTACGGTTAGGTATCCTCTTTTCTCTAATGACAATTTCAATTGCGTTTCATAAACGACACGTGTATAATTCGAAGATATAATAGCCTACAAATTGTTGATTGAACTTTGTCATACGGTAATCTTCAAGTAATAATTGACCCTCTTTAGGTTTCATATATGTGTTAGTAAGAGTAAATTTCAACAACATTTTAAGACAATAGTAATATACTTTATCAAAAAAACTACTTATTTTCTATAATAGGTGTTTGTTTTTCCTGTCACGCTACATATGACAGAAATAGATCGCCTGTAGTACGATCTACAAATCCGTTAAGATGCGTTTTTATTGTAGTTAGTGATTTTTTAAATTATTATTATTATTATTGTTGTTGTTGTTATTGTCATTTTGAAATAATATAAATTATATAACATAGCAGAGTAAATCTTAAACGGAACCATAAAACGTAGTCGTTAATTTTCAATTAACATCCGTAAAATCTTCGTAATTTATTCATTAATACGAAAAAAAAAACAGAACAAAAATTGTCAACATTTGAACAAGTCTGTTGTTGTCACAATTATCCTATAAATTTTCGAAATTTTGATAGTTGTTTTTGTTATTTAAAAATAACTAAAACCTGTCGTAAAAACATTAAAATCTTATTTTTGTGGGAGAAAGGTGAATATAATATAACTCTGTTTTTTTTCTATCAAAAATTTAATTTTTTTTTCTCAACAAAAATGTAGTTTATTTACAATTCGACAAGTTAGTCAGCAACAAACAAAAAAAAAACGCGACAGATAATATAATCTTATCACAAAATCTGACCTTTTTATTTAATCGTAATATTATTTTTCTATAGTTTTTTAATTTATTTACATATTATCCTGTAATCAATGTCAAGAAATTATTGTATTATTGTAGGATTTTTTTTTGGAATTTCTGACCGAATAAATATAATTTGATCGATTAAATTTACATGGCTCGCTATTTTTAGGAATATTGAAACTAAAGATAATTTTTGTTGCAACATTTTTTTATTTATCAGCTTGTTGAACATGTTTTCTGTTTACACTTGGTTTCTATCCAGCAATACCTTGACTTAATAAAAATTTTTTGCAATTACGATTTTAAATCGATAGAAAGGACCAAATTGTGTATACGAAAAAAAAACCCAATATAGAATAGAATTTATTTTCTTTTTATTAGAAATAGTTTTGGTTTTTATTATTATATTGCGTTCTTTCCCATACTATAGATTTCATCTTTGTTTTAAATTCCATACAGCCAATTTTTCAGTTGGAGATTTCTCAATTTATTTCGGTGTTATGTTGAAATAAATGCCAAATCATCGTGCAGGGGTGGACTGAGAGAGTTGCTTTCAAAACGACCACACAAAAAAAATATATAATAGGAGAAATAGATTCTAAGAATACATTTAGAAATATTTAAAGATAATAATAATAATAATAATAATAATAATAATAATAGAATAAATCAAACCTTATTAATTTTCAATTTCAGATAATATATAAATAAATTTTCTATTTTTCTGTTTACATTTATTCATAAATCGTTTTAGAATTATAATCAATGTTGTTTGTTTGAAGAAATTTGAGGCTTCTATTTAAGTTTTCTCTCTAGCTTTTGTCTGTTGTCGTCTTAATTAACACGTTTTACGTCAATTGTTCGATATATAATTATAATATGGTAGATTATCAATTAGGCTAGATATTCACAAAACTATTAATTAAAATTAGAATTGTTTGTCTTGTTTTTTGGATTATTGTACATTTCAAAAATATGTATTAATATTTAGAACATAGCTTGTATTTATATTAAATTTTTCATCACTCTTTCATTATTTTTAACTGTTTTGTTGTTTCTGTTGTGTTGTGTTGTGTTGTTTTTTTGCGCTTGTAAAATAAGATTTCCTGATATCTGTTTTAGTTTTGTAGCTCATGAATGTGATTAGTTTTGTCTAAAACTCCCTGTACGCTTTGATGTCATTATTTCAACCATCAACATACTATATATCTATATATTGATAATTATTTGATTAAAACTACTCCTTTTAATTATATTTTGTCTATAGATGATTGAAAAATTTTCAATACTGTAGAAAATATAATTGTTGAAATAATTTTATGAATGAATTACGGAAGATGTTAAAAATAATCAAGTTACAGTTCCACTAACTTTAAGCTAAACTTGAACCGTAATGACGGAGGGAAAAAAAATAAAAAAAAAACACATGTTAGTACATTGATCTATGATCTTCTAACGTAATCTAATAGAATATATGTGTAATATATTGTATATAAATACATTCCTGTCTGTGTGAATCATTATCCTCGAATTTACGAAATTTATATTTATGTAAAAACAACAAGCGAAAATTCGACAGTGTTTTTTTTTTCAAATTACATAGTATTTTCTCGCAACATTTCAACAACACTTTTTTTCCCATTAAATAAATTAAAATTTCCGATAATTAATAAATATAAGCAACTAATTTATCTTAAACTGAACAGAAAAAAAAGGCGACAAATTGTTTATACCTGTGTGGGTGTAGAAGGACGATGTTTAAAATAAGAAAGCCCGTCAAACTAAAATTATTTCTTGAGTTCCTACTTCATTTTTATTTATGTTTCAATATTCCAGTTTTCTCTCAATTAAAAAAAAAACAAGCAAAAACAAAAAAGTGGTGTAGCCCTTTTTTCGACGATTAAACGACTCCGTCAATTTATTTGTCTATTGGCTGGAATTGCGGAAACTCCATCCCTTACAATCGTTCTTACCCTGTTGTACCTATATTAAAAAAAATACACACGATAGACCCTTTTTTGTGAGATGTTTTATTAAAAGCTAATATGATTATTTTTTGATTTCAGATTTTACGTGGCGTTTTCTTGTAAAATTGGTGTTTAGACGATAACAAAACAGTATTTATAATGTAAGTAATTTTCGTGTTTTTTTTTATTTTAATATGAAATAGGGTTTTTTATTTTTCGATTTTTCTATTTGTTAAGTAAATATACGTTTGAATTTTAATTACATGCTTCTATCATCATTAATAAATGTTCTTTCATATCTACCGAAATTCTCTCTTAATAAGCGTGGGGTTAAAAACCTGAGAAAAATAAGACGATTACAGACCATAAAAATTGACCTTTCAGTATATTAAAAAAAAAAGAAGGTAGTATTTGCATTCATAATAAGTATGTCTGGTGATGGAAGCTTGGTGCCCTATGACCTAAGTGCCAGAGAGGAAAAAAAATCAGATTGAATTATTTTTTATGATGGTTAAATTATTAGATTATTAAATTCAATTTAAAACGATTAAAATATTCGCTTGAAATTTTATTATTTTCTTATTATTCAACAGTTATAATTAGATGTTTTTCACGTTTTTTTTTTTTAATGACTAATTGAAGATAATATAATTGATTGTTTTAATCATGAAAAACTAAAATCAATTAATTAAATTAACCTCATTCTATACCTATATAGTGTAAAGTGTTGGATTGGATTTCTTCGGTTAAATAACTACAAGCACAAGTATTTCAAACGTTTTTCCACAATAAATAAAGACTTGTGTGTATTGTTTGTTATTATTCCGGATTATCGATTTTCCAGATTTACAATTGTGTTTTGTTAAATTTCATAAATTGGAGGGTTGGAAGTTGGAAGGGTTGTTCAATGCTGTAACGGTTTTTGTTCTCTTTAGTAGCAATTTATTGAAAAATACTTTGAATTTCGTAATTTTCGACATGATTAATTAAGACTGTTGTTATGTTTTTATTATTATTATTATCATTATTATTATTATTTTTAAATTAATGGGCCGTACCTGAACTTTTGTTGTGTGCAATAGGATTTTATGTCATGTACGCAGTATTTTATTAACTAGGTTCTGATTCGTTGCCAATATTGAAACATGGTAGTAGGGAGATTGTCATGTCATGGCAACCCTCACTAGTTTATAGACGGGCATGGCGCGAAAACGACAATTAAGATACATTGTTCTGTCACCACCCGACTTTGATGCGTTACAACAAGAATCCCTAATATTATACTAAGGGGTGAGTTACGATAAATATTTATATTCCACATATCAACCCTTAATAGGAAATTTTCCAGTCTATTTTCGGTGTTTTTATAATAAACCCTTATCTGTCCTGGTTTTTTTTTTTGTAAAAAAAAGCCCCATAATGTATCTCATGCAAGATTAATACCGGTGTATGTTCCGTTTAATTTATTTTGTTTGTTATAATTGAATAAAAACAACATTTAATTAATTAATTAAAATTTGTTATCGTAAAGTTGAGTGCACATTAATTAAGTGTCATTGTGAAGGTTCACAAAGTGTGTATGGTTGTAGATTTTAATTTCAAACAAAAAACGAACAATAAAAGAATAATGACGGAAATATCTAGATTTAGAATTTCTGACTTTTATAAAATCTTCCTCAATGTTGTAATGAAAAATTTGTGCTAGATACTATATTTCATTTTGGTCTTATACACGAAATGAAGTCCAAAAGTGAAATTACGGTACATAAAAAAAAATTGATTACTATTTAAATAGAAAGACTTATCTATTCACATCGATATGTATTGTTAAAAAAAGAAAACCGTGACTAAAATTGAGCGAAAGCTCTTGTGAGAATGTTGAAAAATTCCGATTTAAATCCGAAAAAAAAACGAAAACTGTACATTTCGAAATTTAAATTTTTAATTAACAATAAAATCTTCATTACCAACATGTTTACAAACTGATTCGCATTTTTGTGCTTTTAGAACATTATATGTATAGAGGCAACAACTGGAAAATTCTAAATAAATCTAAGCTTTTTGGATAAACATATATGAAATCCTATTTGTCCTAATTACAGATTAACCTTTTTTTTTTTCGTTATAAAGATAGATGTTTTTATTCAAATTTAGTGTAATAATTTTTCTTTTATATAAAATTATCACATGTTTTGCTCGAAATTATTGTAAACAATTATACGTAGAGAGTGATGTTATCAAAAAACCGATATTTTCTTCTCTCTTTTTTTTTGTGTAAAGTGTAATTAAATATGATTCAATTTCATGTTTATGAATGAAGTATTATTATTGTATGTTTTTATAGAATTTATATTATTTTCTACAAGTGTTAAAATTTTGATTATTTAATGACAAGTTATTCGTTTTTTTTTTCTCTTGTCGATATTAGTTGCTACTTTAATGTTTTACAACAAGAATAATATGTAATAGAATTAATGTTATGATAACTATGTATATACATAAACAAATATAAGTGTAGCATTGACATTTACTCATTAACACTGTAATCTTTATAATTCGTGCTAGGGATTTTCGAAATTTTTTACAATTATGCTTTTATGAAAATTATATTACTGTAAAAATGACAAAATGTAAAATACTATAATATTAATTAATATATTGAAACTATCCAAGGGTGTAATTGAATCTTTAAAATTTTTTTCAGCAAATGAATTGAAACAAAGTCTGTGTCACCGTTAGTAAAAGACTTTTTCGGTTGTTATTAACGGTGATAGGTTTTGTTTCAATTCATTTGTTAATATTGGTTGTAAAAATGTTACATGGAAGATTTCATAATAATATATCTCCCAACCAATACAACTAACAAACATACAATTGAATTTTATTCATTAGTAATTTTATCTTGAACTTGATAGGTCAAATAGAAAATTTACGCGTAGTGAAAATGATTTTCGTTTAAAAAAAAATTATATTTAAATATTAGGACGTTTTTTTATGTTTAAAAGTTTTAACATTTAAGTAAATAAATGATTTATTCAATATATAAAATAAATGGAAAACTTTTTCCTATATATTCATCAAATATCAAGTAAATTTGCGTACTGTATAATCTGCTGAACTGTTGAAGACAAAAAAAAAATATTTTTTTTTTCAAGAAGGGTAACAAGATGTATTTAACGAGTGTTTTGAAGCGGAAACTTGGATTACTGATCAGCTATCAAAGTAATTATTTAGATTGAAAACAGATAAGTCTTCCCACTAAGATCCATCTATCTAACAAAGTAGGATTATTTGTGGTTTTTTTCCGAAACGGTAGTTTCTATTTAAATGATTTTTAATAATGTTAAAGTCTATATAAATTATTTATGACTGTTCTGTTAAGAGTGAGAATTTATTTAAGGATATAATATGTCACGTTTTCGTGTAGGTCGGTTATATATATATAAAGAATTCGGTGTTGATTTAACAGAAATTATTGTTAATTAAGTTGTTAACCGATTGAACTTGACTTTAGGTTTCCGGAATAATCCAGGTTCAACCCTGTCGTGTCATAATAACGTCAAGACAAGTTAATAGTGATTCACTCAAACTCTTCCTCTTCTCTGGTTGTCTGTGTGTGTGTGTGTGTGTGTGTGTGTGTGTGTTGTTGTTGTTTTTTTGTTGAATAAAGCCGGATTCACATGAGAGCGTGTTTTTGCTTTTTTCTTCATTCTCTTCTTTCTTTTCTCTCTCTTCTTTCTCTTCTCTCTTTTCTCTCTCTTCTTGCTCTTCTTTCTCTACTTTCTCTTCTTTCTCTTCTTTCTCTTCTTTCTCTTCTTTCTCTTCTTTCTCTTCTTTCTCTCCTTTCTCTCCTTTCTCTTCTCTGTTTTCTCTCTCTTCTTTCTTTTCTTTCTCTTTTGTCTCTTCTTTCTCTTCTAACTCTTCTTTCTATTTTTTCTCTTCCTATCGCTTCTATAGCTTCTATCTCTTCTTTCATTATAATTACCATTATTATTATTGTTGATGCTGTTGTCTATAATATGTTTTCTTGTTGCAGGTGTAGCCGACCGACACGACCACCATTGAGCTGATTTTTGGATATCCGATCTAAAGTGAATAACATGTTTACATCGATCGAGTATTGCGTCACAAGTTTACGGAAATTCTGTACGACGCGATATAACAGCGAACCTTGTTCGGGCCCCAACAGACCCATGTCCATGTATTGCCACTGATGGCCACGACCGGCACTGCCTCTACGGCCCAACAGCGCCGATCCAACATTTGGCCCGGCACGGGGCCGTTGTTCTATGGGGCTACATTGGCCCTAATCATTGTCTATATGGATACGATCACTATTGCCAGCAAACTACAAGCCAATTCTGACGTCGTTCCTTACAATGACACAGGAAGTGAGTAGACGTTGCGACGCCTATACCACTATACCGATATTGAATATACTAACGCTTAGAAAACGTAAATTTATTATCTAAATAATAAGCAATTCTCGTAAACATAATAAAGAATCCAGTAACTCGAAACAAACAATATTAAAAAAAAAAATGTTCTACCTATTACTATTTTGTACGTTAAGTAATCACAAATACATAAATCCAATTTAAATTTAAATAAGCAAATAAATAAACATAACAACAAATTAATTTTTTCCTTCAAGGGAGATGAAGCAAAAATGGACTCTTTTCAAGTAGAAAATTGCGTTGTATTAACCGGAACTTCAGTTTAATTGTATCACCAACTATCGAAACTAGTAAATTCGATTTGTTGACTGAGTACCACAAAATTACCTTTAAACGAGCTTTTAACAATTGCATTTATAGGGACATTAAAAGTGCAGTTTTTTTTTTAACCGCCTCCCTTCACCCGACTTAATTAAATTGTTTTTTGTTTACTGCTGCAAAGAGTTATTGGATATTTTTGTTTAAATTAGCCCAAAACTTCCTGCAGCTATCTAATTAGTGTTCGAGAACAGAAAAAGATCTTTGCATTTCTAAAAGGGGAACTGTTTATTTTTGTTGAAAAAAAAAATATTGTTTTGAATTGTACACCGGTGACTCGTCACGACTAACAACAACAACAACAATAACAACAATAACGGATCGAATAGTAGTCTAGATGATAATTGGTAAAGTTTTAATTATTTGATGTTGTTATGTGATATTGACTGATGTGGGGGGTCATGCTATTTCGTCCATCGTCTCATTCACGTGTAATCCACGTTTGTTTGGTTACACAATAGCAAGATTCTTTAAGGAATTGGTTCCGTATAAGAGTTTTAACTTTACACACGCGTATCACAACAAACCAACCAACATGCTTATTTTTAACAGTTTTGTTAAATCTCGCGAGAGAATTTCAATGGCGTACACACATTATTTGTATAAAAATCAACGAAATAGCGAGATTATAAATAATTGCTTTCTTTTATCGAAAAAAAAAAGAAACCGGAATCAGGTTCATTGAACTATTTTTTATATATATATATATATATATATTTTTTATTGAATTAACAGGTTAAAAATATCGTTGTTTTTCAATAAAGTGACATAATAATTGATTATTACAACTAACTTAGAAATTCTTAAATAGTTACATCAACATTAGTTAAAATGTTCGTTGATTCTCTAAACTGATCTTGATAATGAAGTTAGGGTGTGCCATTTATATACGGTAATTACTAAGAAACAAGGCCTTTTTTGATAATTTTCTATAAGTAATATTAACGATAAAAGGTAACTACAACACTGGTTATGTCCTTCAGATGGCCAGTAACCCCGATGGGCTGCACAAACACAGCGTCTCTCGCTAAATTCCGAGCGTTAAACTGCATTCCGGACGGTCGCATTCTTGTAGTCTTCTTCAATCTCACGACCTCAGTTTGTAACTAGATTCGATACTAGCGTATCATCCTAAATATTGTTTTATATCAAATTCAAAACAATAGATAAATCAATAAAATCAACCAATGGACCATTCAGATTTTTGTTGTTGTTGTTTTTTTTTTAAGAATCATAATAAACAAATGTCCATTTCTCCAATTCTTTGTCATTAAAATGTTTCCAATGTTGTAGGCTTTGATTTATCTTAAGCTCTGTTGTGATGTCCGTCAACAATTTATTCTTCACACAATTCCAGGACCTTTTCTGATTTCTTGTTGTTATTACAAAAAAATATATGTATATCAAAAATTGTTTTTCTCATTATTATGGATTCCTTTTCTAGGTTTTCCTTCATCTGTTGTTTATTATCACAAACTTTTTAATTAATATTTAACTGGTTACAATGTCAGATATATATGTCAATTTTTATAAAAACAATATTACTTTGAAGTAGTACTTTATTAAAAATCCTGGTTTGTTAAACCACCCCCGCTTCCTTGAAACTGAACGATTTTCAACCACAAATTCTGTTGTGTTTTCATTAAAAACCATCGATGACGGTAAACAATATTGATTGAATATAAAATTTTAATTGGGGAATCATTAAAATAACATTTAAAATTAACTTAATATATTATCTATGGACTACACTCGCGCGCTATCATAAACATATAATTATCTAAATGGTAGAATTGCAAATAACAAATTTATATTATGGATAATAATGTTAATAAAGTGTCTAATGTTATCGTTTTTTTTTTAGTTGGACAATAAAATTTTGTGTTAATTTTGTGTTGTTTTCTTTTTTTTTCTATGTAACAGTTTGCAAGAGCGTGGACATCAGAAATACATTGGACGCATTCAAGAGACTGGAAGGTTGTCGGGTGGTTGAAGGTTTTGTGCAAATATTATTATTTGATAACGTAAATGAAACGTTAATGTCACGTATAAGTTTTCCAAATTTGACTGAAATCACAGATTATTTATTATTATATAGAGTGAATGGACTACGTAGTATAGGGCAGCTATTTCCAAATTTGGCCGTTATCCGTGGCCATAATACGTTTTTCACATTTTCATTTGTTGTGTTCGAAATGTCAAGTTTACAAGAGATCGATTTATATTCATTGACTGATATAACACACGGACTGATAAGGATCGATAAAAATCCTTCATTGTGTTTTGTGAATTCAATCGATTGGAGATTATTAGCACACGAAGATGGTGAACATTTTATTAAAAATTTAAAACCGGAAAATGAATGTCCAATCTGTCCTGGTGATGAAAAAATTAAAGAAGATGAATATGGTAATAGTTTAGCTATTCAGACATGTCCGAAAGGATCATATCGTACTAGTTCTGATACATTTGCTACAAGACATTTATGTTGGAATCGTCAACATTGTCAAAAGATCTGTCCGAAAAATTGTACATCGTGCAATGCTAACGGGGTGTGTTGTAATGAAAATTGTTTAGGTGGTTGTTCTATTGATGATATTAATGCTTGTACTGTTTGTAAAAATTTTACGATAGGTTATGGCAGAAATAAAAGATGTATGACCCAGTGCCCCGATAATTATTACCAGGTACTATTTATTAAATACTTTCAATTAAATAGTTGTGTATGTTTTTTTGGTCTTTTTACAGTTTTTAGGCCGTCGATGTATTACATACAGTCAATGTATCAATATGAGACGACCAATTGAAGCTCATAATAGTGGTGAATATCCATATAAAATTCATAATAAATCTTGTGTTCTACATTGTCCCACAAATTATATGAGTGAAGGGAAAACTTGTAAACCTTGTGAAGGTAAAATTAATGAAAAAATTTTTAATTTTATCAATTCGATATTCTATTAAAAATTTAATTATTTTAAGGCCGTTGTGAAAAAGAATGTCCTGGAGTGAATGTGGATAGTATAAGTTTAGCAAAACAATTGCGAGGTTGTACTAACATAACAGGTTCCCTTGAAATTCAAATTCGCGGTGGCAGTAAGTTTATTATTATTATTATTATTTAATTATAAATGATAACAGTTTTTTTTCACAACAAATAAATAAACAATATTTTAGGGAATGTTGTAAATGAATTAGAAGAAAATCTAAGTATGATTGAAGAGATACGTGGTTATTTAAAAGTAGTACGTTCATTTCCATTGATATCATTGAATTTTTTGAAAAATCTAAAACGTATACGTGGTGAAAATTTAGAAAGTCAAAAGTATACATAGTTAATATAATAAAAATATTTCTAATGAACTTTAAAACACGGATATTTTAGATATGTTCTTGTCGTCCTTGACAATCAAAATTTACAAGATTTATGGGACTGGGAGAATCGAACATTACAAATTGATAATGGACGTTTATTTTTCCATTTCAATCCAAAATTATGTTTGAAGAAAATTGAAATGCTACAAAAAATTGCTCATCTTGATAATTTCACCGATTTAGAAGTTGCATCCAATTCAAATGGCGACAAAATTGCATGTATGTTAACCTAGTAGTTTATTGATTAGAAAAATTCAATAAATTATAATTTTTTTAATAATAGGTGATGTTGAAAATTTAGAAGTTACTGTTTCAAGTATTGAAAGTCGTGGTGTTGTACTTGAATGGAAACAATTTCAAATGGAAGATCAACGAAAATTATTAGGTTATATTGTTTATTTAATTGAAACACCCCATAGAAATGTTACTTTATATGATGGTCGAGATGCTTGTGGAGGAGATGGGTATGAATGGTTTTATCAATTAATTTGATAATTTTTCTTTTTTAATTTACTACTTACTTATATAGATGGCGTGTTGATGATGTTGCTATTCCTGATGAAGAAAAAAAGATCACTCATCCTTTAGTATCACTAAAACCCTATACTCAGTATGCTTTTTTCGTAAAAACTTACACGATTGCAACGGAGAGACGTGGTGCTCAAAGTAAAATTCAGTATTTTCGAACTCTTCCTTCCAGTAAATATACTTCTTGATCAGTAATTGTTGTAAATTCTACGTTGCTTTTTTTTAATTTTTAGTGCCGTCTGTGCCACAATATTTACAAGTTGCTAGTAATTCTAGTGATTCATTAAGAATGAAATGGTTACCACCAGCCCAGCCAAATGGCAATGTTACATATTATATTGTTGCCGGTAGAAAACACAAAATCGGTTATAATGATTTAAATGAACGTGATTATTGCAATTCTCGTAAGTTATTAATGAAGAAATTTTTGTTTATTAAAAATTAAATGATGTTTTTTGTTTTAGCT
This sequence comes from Iselma pallidipennis, assembly GCA_037464855.1. Classification (NCBI taxonomy): domain Eukaryota; kingdom Metazoa; phylum Arthropoda; class Insecta; order Coleoptera; family Meloidae; genus Iselma; species Iselma pallidipennis. The sequence goes on along the minus strand of JAZBHA010000152.1, from coordinate 80,079 downwards.
ACAAATCCTCCACATAAACCTATAATTAGTCAAAATATTCCCGCCACACCGCCAATTGTAAATACAAATAATGATAGCTGTCCATGTGACGAACGGAAACCGATTAGTTCGGGGATTGATGAAAATGAGGAAATCTCAAGGATTAACTTCGAAGATGAATTACAGAATCGAGTTTACGTTAAAAAGTAAGTTTTTTACGTTGATTTTTTTTAAATTACATAACTATTCTCATTTTAAACGTTGTGTAATACTAATTAATGTAACTATGCACTTGTTTTCAATTTTTGAGGGCTTTAGCAATATTTATTTTCCAAAAATTTCGTTATTTTTTGGGTATTTTTTGAAATTTACTAATAAAATACAAATTACAGAGAAACTTTTGAATCAAGACGAAAACGTTCAGTAACATTAGCGAAACCATTCCCTAATGATACAGATACTGATAATCAGACGTTTAATAATAATAAAAATGATATCAAAAATGCAACTGAAAATGGTAATTGTTTCATGTTTAATTAGTTTTTGATTTTTCAAATAATTTTCAATTAATTTTTTTAGGAACAACAATATGGGAATCGTTTAGTTTTAAAGTTTATGGAAAAACTGAAATTTATATAAATAATTTACATCACTATACATTCTATGATATATATGTTCAAGCGTGTCGTGAAAAAGAAGGTCCTAATGATAAAGATGATTGTAGTAGTACCAGTATTATAACAGCTCGTACACAAGCTAAAAAAGGAGCTGATGATATTAAAAAAGTTACAATAACTAATCAAAGTCTTGATACTGTCTCGATAACATGGGACGAACCGACTGATCCAAATGGAATGATAGCTAGTTATTCTATAATTTATACCCGACTAGATAATGAAAATGTAAGAAATTTCATTGAGGGGGAAAACAATAATTTAGATCTATTTGAAAACAATTTTTTTTTGATTCCAGTCAAAACCAACAACTGAATGTGTTACACGTAGTCATTTCTTGAATCAAAGTCGAATTCATGTTTTAAAAAAATTATCTCCTGGAAATTATAGTTTAAAAGTATTTGCAACATCAACGGTGGGTGATAATGGACGGCCATCACCTTATGTTTATTTCCATATTAAAGAACGTACATCCAATACTGGCTTAATTGTTGGAATTGTATTAACTATTGTTGTTGTGGTATTTATTATTTTTTACTCCTAATTGTTTATTATTAAAACTTTTTATAAATTAAAATTTTAGTTGTTCGCTGTGGCTGGTTATTGTTTCTATAAGAAACAAAAAGCTGATCGTGATAGTATGAGATTAATCCCATCAATAAATCCAGAATATGTACCTAGTGTTTATGTACCCGATGAATGGGAAGTACCTCGAAGAAAAATCGAATTAAATAAAGAACTCGGTCAAGGTAGTTTCGGTATGGTTTATGAAGGTCTTGCTAGAGATATTAATGGAAAAGCCCAAATTCGTTGTGCTGTTAAGACAGTTAATGAACATGCTACAGCTAGAGAACGTTTAGAATTCTTAAATGAAGCCTCTGTAATGAAAGCATTCGATACAACGCATGTAGTCCGTTTATTAGGTGTTGTTTCACAAGGACAACCAACATTAGTGATTATGGAATTGATGGCAAATGGTGATTTAAAATCATATTTACGTTCACACCGTCCAGATAAAGAAGACTTTGATCCAGCAACAATACGACAACCACCAACATTACGTCAAATCTTACAAATGGCTATTGAAATTGCTGATGGTATGGCATATTTATCAGCGAAAAAATTCGTACATAGAGATTTGGCAGCTAGAAATTGTATGGTATCAGAAAATTTAACTGTAAAAATTGGTGATTTCGGTATGACACGTGACATATACGAAACAGATTATTATAGAAAAGGTACAAAAGGTTTATTGCCTGTACGTTGGATGGCACCGGAAAGTTTAAAAGATGGTGTATTTACTAGTAATAGTGATGTATGGAGTTATGGTGTTGTATTATGGGAAATGGCAACATTAGCATCACAACCTTATCAAGGTTTATCTAATGATCAAGTATTACGTTATGTTATTGATGGTGGTATTATGGAACGACCAGAAAATTGTCCAGATAAACTATATAGTTTAATGAGACGTTGTTGGAATCATAAACCAAGAGCTAGACCATCATTTTTACAATTATGTTATTGGTTATTAGAAGATGCTAGCCCAAATTTTGCTCAGGTATCATTTTATCATAGTCCAGCTGGTATTGAAGCTAGAAATTCACGACCAACACCATCACCATCACAAGATGATCCAAGTACACCATTACGTATAATTGATGATATAAATGAACATTTTACATTGTCGGATGATTCAGATGAGGAACTTGGTTCAGATATTGGTACACATATTAATTTTTCCAGTATTCCGGTTGATAATAAAGATGGAATTGCTAATGGTTTTGTTGGTGGACGTACCGGTAACGATGCAGCAACAACTCAGTGCTAGCCTAACATATCACATCTCAATTAAAAAAAGTATTTAATAATAATTGATGAAAGATCTGAAGATATTTTACAGCAACAGATATAAAACTAAATCTAAGAAATGAATATTTAATTAAAAAAAGAAAAACACATATAAAAATTTAATAAAACGAAGAAAAAAGCATGACTGTTTTGTAGTTATAAGTTTAAAATTACCAAAGATAGTGATATTTATTTACTTCGGTTGCTGAGAGGCCTACTTTTTACAGGTGTATAACATTAAAAAAAAATATATACAAGAAACAAACCAGTGTTCATTAAAAATATAAACTATTAACTTGAGTGAGGTATAATTCAGTGAGTCTGATTTATTAAAGAAAAAAATTAATAAATAGGATAAAAACTAGTCTATTGATTCTCCAGTCTTTAACTATGGGATATTTTTTTAAGATCTTGTCTACACTCAATTTTTTAAATTTAAGGAGAAAAACCGGAACTAATTGCCTTATTAGTTAAAAAAAAAGATAAAAAGACGAAAAATTATTATTATAATTGATATAATATGTAGTAGCATCCCATAAAGACATTCATTAATTTTGGACAATTTTGCCAATCAAATCCATCGCATCCTGAGTCTTAAGTTCCTTTTTGATATCTTACCGACGATTGGTAGTCACACTGAAACTACTTTAGCGTACCTATAACTATTTATATTTTAATTACATTTTTTAATCTGTAAAATAATGTACATTTCTCTATGATTTTATATAAAAATAAAATTAACTTATAATCGGAATTTGTTGTTTTTGCTTTTTATTACAAAAACCTTTTTTTTACAAAAATTGTAAACTATTCGGATTATCAATTTTATCAATATTATCACGTATTATACGTTCTACATTGATTTTATCCAATTCCTTTTGGATATTATGTTTAACTGGACCTTCAATTGCATCCATTATTTGATATCTTAACAAATTCGGGATGACATTAATACCGAGTTCGATTAGATAATCGGCAGTACCGGCACCATCAAAACGCACTTGAATATTGCCCAATTCTAATTGGATATCTTCCAGTCGTGGATTATTCCTCGTATCCATTGTTTGACTCAATTGAATCTCCACCTAAAAATCGCGTAATTTCAGACAAAAATCTCAATACAAACTTATTAGATTTTACATTTAAATAATCAACAGTGAATGAAACAATTCCAGTTTTTGATAATATACGGGCAATTAAAGAAACTTCCCAATTAGTCCTGCCTTCCATTTTTTGTGTACCAACTTCTAATAATGCAAAAACGGTCTTATTACGAATTTCAAATTTGATATCACCAACACGATGTATTGATGATAAACCAGTTAACCATGTATTTGTCATATATATTTCAAATATACCGACTGTTTTATTATAATCATTTATTTGAAATGGATCATATTTTGCATCACGTATTTTATGTCGTATTTCTGATAATAATTGATCAAATGGTGATATTGAATTTGGAAATGTTTTACCTAATTTTTTGACTTGTTCATTAACATCTTTACGTATATTTGTATTCATTTCACGTAATACAATCGGTTTAATTGATTCAAACATAAATGTACCAACTGAATTAATAACACCTTGAAACATACTAGCAAAAAATCCTAAACCTTTAAAATCTAAATCGATTGTTTTAAATGTTATATCCATAACAATATCTTGTGCTTCTAATTTGCCATCACGTTGTACTTCTAATGTTGCTAATGATTCAGCAAATACATCAGTTAATGTAACTGTAAATGGACCATTTGCTTTCGATATCCATGTACTTAATGTATAATTGCCTTTAACAATTAATTTATGTATTGTTAATGCTGCATCAACTTTCATTGCTGTTATATCAGCTTTTATATGATCGATAACAAATTTTTTTAAACCATATAATTTCATATTTTTAAAATTCATTTTACCAACAGAAAATGAATGCGCCATATCGGGTATATCTAATGGATCAGGTATTGGTGCACCTGGTAAACCTTCAGGTACTTCTTGTTTATAATGTTCTAATATTGTTAATATATATTCGCTCATTTTTTGTTGTCCATTTTGCATAAGTTTTTGTTGTTGTTCAGGATGAACTGGTGGTATTTCTTGAAATATATAACATCGATATCGTCTTAAATTTTAAAGAACTTTTTGGAGTAAAAAAATCTTACCTTGTGTTAATACAACACTGATTATATAAAATAATAATAAATAATAATTTAGAACACTCATTTCTGCAGCCAAACCAAAAGAGAATATAATTTAAGAATGAACGACAATTACAGGATGTTACGTTGAATATCTTAAAAGTCTGGTCAAAGGTCATTGTTTGATTTTTCTTATCATTTAAATGACGTTTCAAATCAATAGTTGATTTAGGAATATTTTTGCAGACAGAAAAACCACAATTTTCGTTATTATTTTTATTTTATTAATTAAACAATAATTAACAAAGCATGTTTGTTAATAATTTATATGCAAAATTAGAATACAATAGATAGTGTGACCAACTTTTTCAAAAGTCAACCCGGGACACCAGGGGGTTCTAGTCTTTACCAGTTTGCATTTTTGTCGATAATTTTTTAATGGGTTAAAAGGATAACAAATCAAACACTACTCTTTAAGCCGGCGTTTCGCACCTCTATTGGTGGCTTCCTCAGGACCTACAGGCCCATCAAACCGGGATTCATCGCGTCCCGGTCATCAGCTTCCCGGGACGCGGAACTTTCACTACTTAAACCGGGACAGTCCCGGGCAAATCGGGACAGTTGGTCACCCTAACAATAAATTGAATGGATGATTTATTAATTTTATAAAAACATTGGAATATTATAGGTAAATTGGCACATGATTAAAATAATTATTAAAAAAAAATATGTTACTCAATTATTGGTTTGTCTTCAAGCCATGGCCGGAATATGGGCAATGTTGATGGATAATGTGTGCCCGATTTATAAGCAGCACCACTTTCCTCATCCGATCTAAGTGGATATGTTGCCATCATTATTGGTAATTGTAATTTAACATCTTTCTGAAGACTTTTTGGCTCAATAATAAACTGTTATTTAAAGAAAAAAAAAACAAAAAAAAAATGACTAAAATTAATAAATAATAATAGAACTCACAAAAACATCGTAGTTTATTTTAATTAAATGACACCCCCTTAAATTTGTCGGTGGTAATGGTGGTATATATAATTGTTCATTGATCCATTCATCTTTTTCACCCGGTCGTATTTTACCTCTTGTCAATGTGGCTAATTCTCTTTTTTCTGATTGTACAACTTTTCCACGTGCCATATATGTTATTGTTTCGGTTAATGCAGCTTTAGTGCTTTTAATCGTAACACGACTTCGATTGTAGACGGTCGCTGAAACTCCTATTATAAAAATTAGTTTTATCGATTTTTGTATGTTTGGGAAACAAAAAATATTACCTATACTTTCACCAGGAACGTATCCACCTCTATCTAGAGTGACTTTACAGACAACTGGTCCAGAACCAACACAACTAACACCGAATTTATGTTCAATTTCACATCTAAATGATTCCTGTCCCGAAATGTTCTATATTAATAAAATTTCTCTTTTTGATAAATAACACTTTTATCGGGCAGTTAGTAATCGTTTTTTAGAGGTTTATAGGTATAGAGTGACTGCGAAATGTCTTTAAATATTTAAACCTCATTATCCGTTTGGGAAAGGGTATTCTGAAGGGGCCAAAGAGGAAATCAAATTTGTCCAAAATGGTAACCATTGTTTGGTGGTCACTGAACAATTACTAACCTACCGTAATGTGATCGTTGATAAGAATGTCGATATCAGTTTCGGATTCTCATGGCACAAATCTTACTAACCTACTTATTGACATCACATTACAAATGCAAGTATTGCAGGGAAGTTACACAAAACACATGTAAAAAAAAAACTCTTAATTAAATTTCCAATGCCCTTTTCCCTGAAAACGGGGCCCTATTGTATAATAAAAATATGCGAAATGTCGCAGTCACCCTGTAGAATTAATTCAACTTACACCTAGTACTGATGGTTCTAAATTCAAATCAATCGGATTCATTACAATGAAGACTTGTTGATTCTTATGTGTTAAACCATTCGGTTCACGTAAAGCTGTTTTACAAAAATACTGAACCCATCCATGTTTTCCTAGAAATGTTGATGGTAATCCTAGTGGTAAACCCAATTTAAATGGGAAACTATGAATACCGGGTGATAACATAGATGGTCCTTTTCCTGATTGATTTTTTAATCCATGTTATTATTTTATATTATTTTTGATTTATTAGATGTTATATATATATTTACCTGGTTCGCCAAGAAGTCTCATTCGAAAGTCGATGTAATTCTCTCTGTCGTACACCCTCTCTTGACGAGGGGTTCGAACTCGTACAACCCCTTCACCGACAACATGAAAATGTAAACCTGAAAATGTTTTCATTGTGTCAAATAAAGGTGTCAGGATCAGTTAACTGTTTATTTAATTTCAAAATAATTTTGACAAACTTTTATTTAATTAAATAATTTGAACATTTTTAATTACAAATATCAGATTTTACTAAACAAAAGTTTATAATAATTTACAATGATTGTAATGTGTATGGAATGCTGGTTGTTACGATAACTCTAATGATACATTGGGTTGCACGTTCACAGGGCCGTACTGGCTTACCTTGGCCCCAGGGGAATTTATAAGAATAGAAGGTATCTTCAGTTGGTGATTAAAAAAAAAAACTTAAAAGATGGCCCCTCAAACGCTATGTGGCCCCCAAAAACTCATTGGTCCCTGGGGAAACGTCCCCATATTCCACTTGTTCAGTCCGGTACTGTTTACGTATGTGTTACATCGAATTAAAACTTTACGAGACAATAAGATAAAACACGTATACAGACAAGTTTTTGGTGATTTGATAACAACGATACATACGAAATAAAGTTGCATAATGTCCTTTGTTGTTACATGTTTGTAATCAGTTGATTTTAAGACATCGACGAGTCAACATCAAAATTTTTCCTAATCTATTAATTCAAATAGAATAGCCAGTGTCTTGGACCCAGTGTGTTGTGTTGTGAGTCAATCAGTGCAAGTGCGGGAGTGAAATTATCACTAACAATAAATCGTAAAAGTTATCAATGTGGAGTGTTTAAATATGAAGTGTTTTCTAAATGGACCACTACCATTCACCATCGATGATAAGCGTTGAGGGACTGCACAATCTTATCGGAAAAGTTCATCAAAAATGTAATTTTTGGTTTTTCTTTTTTTAATTGCAGTAAGTGTGGACAGCGTGGGATAAGGAGAAATCACATGTCCATGGAGCCTAAGTAGTAAGTCTCTCTCCTTTCTACTCCTCTCATATTTTCAGTTTACCTCAAGAGATTATTATGAGGTGGCCCCTCAAACGCTATTTGGCCCCCAAAAACTCATTGGCCCCGGGGGAAATCTCCCCATATCCCCCTGTCCAGTCCGGCACTGCACGTTCGTGTGTTTTATTAATCAAAATAATTAGTTCTTAATTTTGTTCCCAACCAATTAATGAAATTGACTTTTTTTATCGTCCTTATAATTAATTAATTGAATTAAACAGTATTGGATGTATTTTTAAATTCATATCATGTTATTTTGAATATTATATGAGAAATGTCTGGTGTTTTATTTATACAAACTTTTGTTTGTTTATTGATTGTTCCAAATATGACTGAGCTCTGAAGAAGTCCCCAAAAAATAGGGGGCGAAACGTCAGCTATTTGTCATGAAGTGAATTTAAAAATAAAGGCCCTATACACAGTAAGTCGCTTTTTCAGATTTATATAACACAAGAAATCATATCTTAAACAATATATGTTATTAAAATTTGACTGGTAGTTGAAAGGATTTCAATTTTTCTGACAGACAGTTGATTTAAATCGAATAATTTCAAAAAGGGGACGTTTAATACCGATCTTTCAGTATGATTCTATGTATAAAATTATTAGGTATACTTAGAATAAAAAAATTGTAATATTATTATTGTGAAATTCTATTAATATCTAACATTTAATAATGTGAAAATCACAAACATAGATTTTAGAAATGAGTTATTGATATATTCACATACGATTCACTGAGTCTGTCCAATACAATATACCGGATATCTGATATATATTTAACGGGAAATACACAATTCAATTATACACAACAGACGAACACAATGTTTAATTTAACAAGACATTGAGTTAGATTCTGAAATAGCAAATTTTACTGTTTAATAGACAATTTTTAGGACCAAATTCATAGTCGTTACTCACACACTTAACTCATACTCAACTCAAACTCATATCAAATTCGAAATGAACATATTTTATAATTTTTTGACGTTCAAAAAAGTTGAGTTGAGTTGAGTTCGAGTGAGGACCATGAATTTGGCCCTTAAAACCATCACTTATAAGGGTCCTTTTTTAAAAATTTTATCAAACAGGGTTTACCGGTTATATTCTGCTCGCCAGGCTATTCCAGTTATCACAAACATTTTTTTTCTATGTTTCATTGTTGCGTTGCTTTGAACGCCAAAAATATTACTATCATCGACTTTACAGTAAATGTATAAATGTAAGTACCATAAATATTATGGTAATCAATGTACGATCATTCGCCCACGAAGAACAAAAACCTTAAGGTACAGCAAAGGTATTTTACTACGAATTGTTAAGAAATTTTTAACATAGAATATTCATTAGTTCTTTATTGCTATTTCATCAGCGTTATCCCACCATTCTGGCTAGACCAGCCTCAAATATTCGTTGAATATTGCAAAACTGGGCTATTGCACCCACACGCGTTTCATACATCATATTTTTTATCAATTATTGTTTGTACCTAATATGGCAAAACTCTTTGGTAAGCTGGTGCTTAACGGGCCGAATGAGCCTGTTCATACAGTCCTTTATCAGCATCCTTCTAATTCGAAAGGGCCGGTACTATCAAGAGCCCGGGCCAGGTCTGAGATTGCCAGTATTTTCGGGCCCTGAAGCTTACGCTTTTTTGACGGACCCACTATAAATAACAAGAATGACAACAATAACAAGTTTGAGTTTCAGTGGCCTTGTTTAACTGAACTGATATTGCTCTCTCATTTTAGATGTGTACAGAATTTTGGTTCTTCGTTTGTAATTCCAATTTTTATGTACATTCACAAAGAATTTATTATAAAATTTCTAATGTATCTGTCGTGGTTCTATCAGGCGTAAAATTTTTGTTCTGACAAAACGATTCCGACTTACAACTAGACGTTTTTAGTTCATTTTCCTTTCATCAAGATGCTTTTAAAGGGAATGGAATAAATTAAAATAGGATGAAACTAAGTCTGGGTTATAATTTCCTATTTAGAACTTTTGTGTAAGTTTAAGTATATATTCTTTCAGATAACCTAGCTTCACCTAGATAGAACATGATTTTACATGTGGTTATTAACACAGAGTGTTTTCTGTGAACTTTTGTTTACTTTTTTTTTAATGTTGAAAATAACCCTGAATTAGACTAAATCAATTCAATATAATCGCATTAATAATTCAACATTTGGTTAGAGATCTTCTGGGATTATAGCAGATTTAAGAAACTGAAGGAAGGGTTACGATTCAGGTGTTTGTAATCAAACACCTTTACAGATCATAATAAAGTCAGAGAGGTACGAAAATAAACAGCAACTACCAAACAAACTGCTACAGGTTATGAAATCAAGGCATATTATGTGAAAAACAAAACTTGATCTCCACCAAAAATTTAATCTATGATGCATGTATCTTACAATTTGGTAGTTCAGGGGTTCCCAAGTGGTGGTTTGCGAGTCTGTACTAGAGATTCGTGAAAAAATTGCTGTAACGGCATCCTCACAACTTTATTACATGATTATATGTATAGGCAAATGAAATTATTGCCTTATTTAAATGAATTCAATAATGACCGTATGGGATTCGCGCCAAAAATATTATTATGAAAGGGATACGCAAGACAGAAAAGGTTGAGAAGCACTTTTCTAGCTGAATGAATTGATAGTTTATTGGAACGAAATTTTTCAAATAGACAGTAATAACATAACATTTTAAATAATTGCTGCAGATAGTTAAAGAAACACTCAGAGCCGTAACTAGCCTATGGCGCCGGTCCTAAATAGGCGCTGAAGATTGGTTTGTGGACCTGATTAGGGTAAAATTGTGACCCCTAACCCCGTGTAAAAGCACATCAGCTAAAATCAATAGAAGTGAAGGGGATGATTTTCCTACTTTACCCTTTATCTTCTGAAAATATGGTGGAATTTTTGTATTTTTATGCTAAAAGTTCTAGTTACGACTCTGGCAACACCGTTGGTAATCCAATTTAAGTGTCAAAATCATGTTGTTTATTTAGAATTAAATAAAAATTATACGAAAACATAATAATAAATAAATCTATGTATGTATTATAAAATATAAAAATAAAAAACCAAAACGATAAAGTAAAGGAAATATTAAAATGAAAGTTTTGTCGTATCAAGTCTTATTAATAAATATACATCATATTCAAGTAGTTCGTTAAATGCGGGTTTTTCCATATTTGTGAAGAATTGAATACACAAGATGTTGGGTCAATACTTTCTACAGCATACTTGGATAAAAGCCTTCTTTTTTTTATGTTTTTTTCTTTCCAATACAAAAATATACTCAATGTTGTATGTTATTTATTATACACAATATAAATAAAGTTTAGCTAATTTTTTATTCTTCTTTCTACCATCAAAATTGTTAAGATTGAGGTATTAATTGAGTAATTGTATTGTAATTTATTTAACCGCAAAAGCTTTCAGCACGTTGTTATGTTTGATCAAATACATTCAATAGTTAACTAAACAATTCAATTATTTGCAAATATGCAAATAATTCAGTTTTCTTGGAAATCTATTTATTAAACCTTTAATTTTATTATTATTAGTCTTTATCAGCCTTTATCAGATATATGTAGTAGTTTGAGAAATAGGAAATCTCTGGAATTGAAAGTGTGTAAGAAAAATTCTATATAGGGAATAGGAAAAGCTTCTATTCCCTATGCTAGTTCTAATCTTTTACTTCTAGGTATAACGTATCAAAAAATATTTGAAACAAATTTAAGTAAAAGAAATCTTGACGAACGGTAAAACTTTCTATAACTTAAATGTATGTTTCGTAAATCGTAACCTCATGAGGATTTTTCTAGTTAGACAACGAAAACTCCACTCCTAAATAAATTTAATAGGTTGTCCGGTTCAAACATGCGTGAGCCTTTATTTCAATAAAAAATTAACTATAAAAGCTAGATCGCTGAAATTGCAGTGGTGTTATAAGTGGTTGTCGTCCCTGACTATGACACGTTGCCAGCGCTCTGGAATCATGCTCACACCCCGAAATGCCATTTAATCTTCTTCGAGTTCATGGGGGACCCATTGGAAAAGCAACTTGCTCATACCCAGTTCCTGCTTGAGAATGTTGGGAACAGTACTCTTCGGGAGGTCACATCCATTGTGAAGCTCTCTATGAACGTCAGCCTCTCGATTGACGCAAGCGGTCCTTTATTTGGTCACTTTTTCATCCTTGTGATAAACAACATGGTGGGCACATCCGGTGTCTTTCCTGCCTTAGTTGACTTTCTGGATCCACTCTGGTATCATTCGTAGGTTGTAGGCCCGGCTACCTAACGCTGGCTTCAGGTCCTTTTCAAAAGCACTTGCACCTTGTCCTTGCTAGAAGGCCAATTTTGCTATACTTTCGGTGGTCAATGTCGGTCATGGAGTTTTGAAGCGCTTGTCGGTCCATTTTTTGTCCGATTCAACTAGCACCGTACAGGCATAAAGCTAGGCTATTGCTGACTATCCACACCAAATTTCGTTTTGTTTTGTTGAGTGGTTTGTCTAATACACCTCTAGAGGACCACGCATGTTTGACCCGGACAACCTATTAAATAATTTCATCTAAAAGCACAATGTTAATTTATAAATTATCTGTAATGCAAGAAAGCATTACAATGACCATTCGGAGCGGAATGTACAATGAAGTAATCATTTACGAGTTACGATGTCAAAAATCATGCAGTTCATTGAAAAAGAAAAGATACACACAATATAAAGATTCAAACAGTAAATTTAGTAACAAATGCCAAAAACTACAAAGGATAAATATGCACTAGATGTACAATATGTTTCTATATTTGAAATGATTGAGAAGAAAATATTGTCAAAGCTTTTTCTATCTATATATTATAGATATCGTTGCATTTGTAGGATATTTTTCCATTTCAGAAAGGTCTCTTGAACAAAAAAAATGGTTGAAAGTACATTTTCAATCGCAATAACAAAATCTGTCGTTAATGATTGCACTAAATTTAAGTTCATAGTGAACGCAATTAAGCTCATACTTCTGACTATTCCGTTCTCAATATAAAAAAATCTTATTCTTTTCGTTATTGATTCAAATAATTTTTTTTTACCGTATATGATTTACTTTTGTCGTGGGGGAAATTGACTTCTGTTTTAGAATAACAAAAAAAAAACAATGTGTATTCGAGATGTTCACAGTGAAATTTCAATTTTCAGAATAGTACAGACAATAGCATATGCTTCGATTTTCAGTTTATATATATAAATTTTTTTTTACTTGGCGTCTTTTTAAGATTATAATTCAATAGAAAAATATGACAAAACCACTCACCCATATTTATTACAAACCAGATATTGAAAAATATTCACAATTTTCTTGGTTGATAAAAGTTGTTTTGTTATTATTTAAAATTAGTTGTGTTTTTTTTTTGAATATTCATCCCACTCTTATATAAAATTATGAAATTTCTCTGTTGGCAAAGTATTTTTAATTTTCTTGTAAAATATGTAGAATTTTCGGAAAACTTGAGAATATTTTACATTGTTATGGAAGTGTATATGAAAGAAATTCTGACGAATTTTTGCAATTATTCAGGGAAAGACATTGTTTGTTTGAAAATTTTGATTGTGACACGATAATTTCGAAAAATAATCGTATGATAGATATTTTAAATTAAAAATAAACTTGCTTTCAACGTAATAACATTATGCAAGATATTCTGTTTTGGATATTGCCTTAAAGTCAATTTAAAAAGAAAACCGAACCAGATGAAGACAAGGAGTCGGCGACTTGTTGAAATTGATATCGATCTACCTAAGTTGAGCAGCTTTTATGTCGTTTTTATTAATTTCAGACTCGACTATTCCATGAATGTTATCCTGGATTTTTTTCTTTTAGTGAACTGAAATTTTTTATTTTCCAGAAATCTGATTGAATTATTTTTTAATGATAAATCCGACGTAGGTATAAATGGTTGTGTTTAAATATTTATAAATATACATGGCTGGGTAAAGTATTCAATAAAAATATAAATGTGCAGTTTAATGTGCTTTTTCCACTAATTACTTGACTTTAGACGTGAAAGCTTAAAAGCTGGCATTTAAAATATGTCACCATCATCAGGAAGCATGTTTAGTGTGTTGGTTCCGAATCTAATAAAAAAACAGTGAAATTAAAACACGCATTATTTTCGTCCAGTGACAGCGATAAGTGCTTCGTTGAAAGCACATAGCTTTCTTCATGATGTTATTCGATTATCCGTACGCACATCCTATAAATTCGACCGTCCACCAATTAAACTAATTCGAACATATTTTATATCATTCTAGATGCATTCTCTTCAATTATTTTATACAACAATTTTCTAATTCAATTATCACAAACAAAAGGACAAAAAACTCTTAAGCTACTTGTAGCTGAAACTTGTATAACAGATTTTCACACTGAAAATCTAATAGAAACTTACACAATATTCAACATTACTTATAAACTGATAAACAATCTAGTTGGTTTAGTAGCAAAGATATTTATTATTCGTTTTATTTCTCTAGTGTTTAAGGCGAAACGATTAAAATGCGATGCATGTTTCCTAAAGTGTTCCCATGCGATAATATTTACTGTTACATGAAATATTATGAAATTCCTTAGTCAACAGCATTTTTCAAGCTTCGCACGATTCAGCAACAGTGTAAAAATTATCTAGAACATTTTCCGAGATGTTGTGGATTATAAAACGATCACATACTCTTTATTAACACACACAAAAAAATAAGGGTATAAACAACATCGTCTATAAAAATTTTTAGTTTTCCCCGGTAAATTTTATTAGATTCTGTACTGTCAAGCTGATAAGAGTTTTTCAAAAATTTCATTGTAGTTTTCTAAATTGTCGCATGTAAATTAAACATGTTTGTTACCTTTTAAACAGGTATTCAACAGTTGGTGTGTTTGGTCTTAAAGAAATTTTTATTAAGACTTTTACTGTTTATTGCTCTGTACTTACGACATCTTAATATTAATTGATTCTTTTTAAATGCAGACCTATTCGCGATAAATTCCAGACTCTTTAATTTTAATTGATTCATCATGAATTTATTAGGCAAAAGTGTATTTAAAAATAACCGTTTTTGTTTGGTTTTTTTTTAGTTAGTATTGTTGAAGCTAGAAAATGTTTCTATATGAATGATCCTTTTTTTTTATTCGTATATGTTACAGGTTTTACGGTATTGTTGCGGCCGAAACTTCCCGACGTGTTTCTGTTCAAAACCATTTTATGAAATAAGTGTTTAATTAAAAACGTTTCCTATACTGCCCCAAGCCGACAATTCATTATCAATTTAGATGATTCCCATACAAGCTTGTTTTATTTTCACAACACTACTCTCTCTCTTTCAAAATATTGCTATAATACATCAAAATTCTCTTTGTTGGTTTAATTGTTTTTAAATTGTTAACAAAGATGAAAGATGTGCAAAGTTATTATATATCTATATACCTATGTATATAGATATACTATAAATATGAGTATGTTTGAGTGAATGTGTTGGTTATAACTATCTAGCTAAAAATAATATTGCAAGGGAATATATTTGCGAGGGCTAATATATTCACGGTCGCACCCCAAAATAAAGTTCAGCATAAATGCAGCAGGAAATATTACGCGTGCTTTTCTTATAGATATATTCATTGTTTAGTGTGAAACGTTCTGAATGCTGTATTTTATGCAACGGTAAAACCCACTTTAGGTATTTTTTTTTTTAAATAATACTTTTCACCCCAATTGGTAGAATGTCATTATTTGCAACTTTTCTATCTGCAATTCAGAAATCTATAAATTTTCTTAAATGTTTTGTTATTTATTTAAAGTTTGAATAATGTTTTGTTAATAATATTTGTGGGAAAAATTGTTCAAAGTTCGAAACTAGTATAAATTCAGTCTTCAATGTTACGGTGGTAGAGCGTTAATTTTGTTATTTCTAGTGCGAATTGTTTTGTTGATGGTTGCGGATGTGGGTTGAAATTTGCTTTGTATATTCATTTGTTTGTTTTTATGATTTGAGGTTTGATTCGTGATGTATGTAATATTTACATAGATAATAGATATGAAACGAGTACTCTCATACATGTGAATATATTTTAATTGTAACATTAATTGTATAGTATTTTGATATTTGGAAAATATTTTTGTAGCAAAACCATAAAGGATTTATTTCCATTATAAAATTGTCATGATCTAGAATTATTTAAAAAATACTACATTTCTATCAAAAAAAAAAAGTTCTTAAAGTGTTTAGTCTGAAAATAGCCTAAGTACGAGAAAATTCGATAGAAAAGTTAAAAATACCTTTACTGAACTTTGTACAATAATAAAGGTGTTTATATAAAAAAAACAAACTAAATTAAAAACTTCCTCTAAAGGGCCTCATTTTCTAAGGATAAAACTTGAATCACAAGTATCAGAGATTTGCACGCCATCAACGTAACTTTGTGCCAAGGTGCTAAGTCATAGCATGAGTCTTTTAAGGATAGAGATTATGTTTTCATGATTGATTTTATCAGATCTGACACTGTATAGAGGTTAGAGGTTGAGGAAACAGACCGATGAAGAAGAGGAGGAGGAAGAAAAAAAAAAGGAAGAAAGAAGAGGGGAAAGCTCTCGGCTTTGTGTAACCGGAAAATGTTGATTAGAGAGAAGCTTGTCGTGAATTCACAACGCGTGTACGATTCCCGGATCTTTCTCACAATTTTCGGGAATGCTACAGACACATACATATACAAACAATACATGTATATATAGGTATATACACAAATACATACACTAGTGCGTCATAGATTTTAGAATAATTGTACAATGTAAGCAGTAGACGAGAATTCACTTTCGTTGTCGTACAAAATAGGAAATATTTAAAATTACACCGAAATATTAAGAGGTGGTGTGGTTCTTGCTGTTGTTGTTGTTGTTGAAGCTTTTGCTTATTAAATGACCTCGCTTATTTACAAAATTACGCCCGGACAACTGCTTTTAAAATTCCGTACAATTCTGTTAATAACATAATCGTCCCTTTCTATTAATTAACTTTTCCTTCTAAAGTTGCCAATTTAGTTTTTCGTAAAACTTCAATCAAGTATCGTTTCATTGTTATTTTATTTAAACGTTATTTAAAAATTAGACAAATCGTATTATTAAATAATTAACGTTTAGACTACCTTTTTCGATGTGTTTCAAGGTTTCAGTTGTTTACAACTAGTCGAAGGAAAGATCTTTATTTTTCAATAAACATATTAACGTATTTCATATAGTATGATTCTCTATTTTTGTTTGGCTTTTTAGTAATATAGTTTACAAGTATATTGTTCTCGTTTTTGAAATGAAATTTTATGTAATAAATGTTCTGTTGAAGTCTATGCTTATATTGTAATTTAACGTTGAAAAGTTTGCTGTTTTCAATAATACGAAAAATATATCAAAGATGATGATAACCTGTTGAATACAGAGTTTTGTTTGTTGTTAACTTAAAGTTAGACGACACGGTAAAGTCGCTAGTAAAGGAGTTTGTAAATTAGATTTTGAAAAACTGTTTTATTACGTCAAAATAGCATTATTTTGTTTGTATACATATAAAAAAAAAGATACTTTCAGAACGAATATTAAAGTACTACTAAGAAGATGAGAAAAGAAATAGCGGAAAAGTATGATTTTGCATTGATTTGAAATAACGTAAACGTTTATGTATGCGGAACAAAGGTGTAAGACTTTGGTTGGAGCCTACACAGAATATATTTAAAAATTCTTTGTTGCCTAACAACAAAACAGAGATAGATGTGTTAGAAATTTGTCTGAAGTTTGAGGTATAACAGAATATATAATGAGAAAGAATAATAGAATTTGTTGTTTCTATAATGCAATATCCATGACCAGGTTCGAGTTTTGTGGCAGAAAACATGACAGTACTCATCTGTTATTCTTACCGAGTGCAGGTGTGTCATCTTGAACTTCGATTAGGACTCGTCCTGATAGAAATTGACCGGGAAAGTACAATAATGACGTATTATCAAATAAAATTAAAAATTTCAATAATTTTCGTGGCATCTTCAATCACATTATATTATTATAAGTTTTTAATTAAAAAAAAAATAACTCAATTATTATTTAAACAAATTTATTATAAAATAGAAACACAACATCCTAAATCAAGTTTACGATGCGACTACTTTCTCTCTTACCTTAGCCATTTGTGTGGGGACCTACCTGTCCCCTCCGCTTAACCTGGAACACTGACCGCCATTTCGTATCCTTTTCGTAATATTAGCGTTAATGTACTTACAACAACAACAGAAAAAATCCAAAAAAAGACAAATAGAAAACCACACAAATACCTTGAACTATTATTTTACGGTTACAAATTAATTTCCAAATTATTTTCAAAAAAAAATGGCTAAAATTTTCAACGATTAGGTAACCCACAATTCAGTTGTGTCTACGATTATACAATATGAGTCTTGAAGATACGAACATAGCATGTATACTATTTTGCAGGCTAAATGTCACTGAGAGAAAAGCATAGCAGCAGCACTAAGGTTTTGGTAAAGCCCAGGACGTCTTTAGTAACCTCTGTACTTCCTGAGGTTTAATGAGATGCAGATCGAACCTGTGCTGGCTCAGTTCAGCCAAAGCAGAGCACTCACATAGCACATGAGCCGCCATTGTATTTATAGGAATGAGAGTCCATAAGCAGAGCAAGAGTGACTCGTATCGCCTGTATGGAAGTAGACATACTTATTAATGTGCTTTTCTGTTTGTTACTATTACCATTTTGTATACTAAGAGCAACTATTGCGAGTCATACTGGATCTGTTGCACTTACAAAGAGCCCTATGTTTCATGCCCAAAATTTTTCAAAACAACACAGATGCCCTATAGATCTTTTATTATTTCTACCATTTGAATAGATCGATAATCTTCTATTCAATTTGTGCTTACTGTAGTTCTTACAGTGAAGGATCAACCATGAGGCGCACGCTTCAGGGCCCGGGCTTCTATAGGTTCCTGAACAGAAACCCTTGGATTATTCAGCTTTATAATTGTAATTGTCCGTCATTCGCCTTTGCGTAACATGAGCATTCGCATTAATATATTTTTACAAGCTAAGGGCAAAAATATAATTTTCAAAATGTGGCCCGAAAATTGTTAGCACTTCAGCTCATAACTTTTTTTGATCACTAATCTCTTCTCTTCAATATGTACTTCCTCAACCTGTATATTCATTAAAAATGTAAAAAACCGGAAATATTAGAAGAATTTTTTCACGATGTTGCAATTTTAATTTCATTCAATTATAAAGACAAACATTTTCAAACTTCTAGGTTGTTTATATTACGATATAAAGAGCAATTCTGTAGTAACTCCAAAAAAGAACTTCCCTGTTAAATGAGGTTTAATTATGGAAATTGTCGGTGTTACAAAAAGATATCTTATGTAGATATAAGTTAATATTAATATATGTTTATTTTTATTTTTCCACATGAAATTTGATATAATATTAATAATAAAAATAAAAACTATGTAAATCCATTATACTTACATATAATAACGGATAAGAATGTTATCGGTTTTCCTCACATTTTTCATTGTTGAAATATAATAGAATAACACTGTAAATAAGATGAGAATTTTGTTATTTCAGTATTACAAAGCTTCAAAGTTTCGTATGAAAAAACTCAAGGATTACGAAACAAGATATTAAAGAGAAATTTGAAAACACCTGCGTTGTTGAATATTATATTGAAAATTTTAGTTTTTTATTCTCTTTCGTGTGTATGTCCGAGAATATAAATCAATTAAATATCGTCTTATACGAAATGTTACAAAGTTTTTTGGCTATCAGCAAATAAACTGTTTTGAATTTGTCATCTATGAAGGTAGTATCCCAAAATTAAATGCTTCGATTGTAACCCAATTGGTAACTTTCATATGTTCGGTTGGCTGCCTAGACGTCTTGCATGGATTTAAAATAATTTCTTGGGAATGATCCATGATTTTTAATTAATTTTAAATGATGCGATTTTTTATTGAAATGTGGTATTTTGAGTGTTTATTTTACATATTATTGTCAAAATGAATTGTATCGTGTTAATGGCTGTAGAATGTTATCAATTTTCGTTTTAGCAATAACATCATTTATTAATAATGGATGTTGCTATTGCATTAATGTGTTTCTTTGCACTGGATAGACTTTTCAGGATTCTGATATATGCCAGGATAGATTCGTTATATCGATTTTCTAGATAATTTTTTTTTCCTTCTTCATTTGTAATTCAACATCAAATGGATTCTTTTATGTTATTTGATAGAAAATCATGATTTGTTTTAGAGATTTTCCAAAGTTCAATTAACAAATAGTCGAGAATATTCTTTTTAATCTTTATATTATACAGTAGGTAGGTATAAATTGGATCAATAAAAGAGTTAGAGTTGATTAGTCGATTTCGTTTGGAGCGTCGGATGAAAATGCATCAGAAATGTGTTGAAACAGAGTTTAATGGCATCGTGTTCGGGACTAGGGAGTAGAGTTAATATAGAATGTGGGTTGAATGCCGGATAAACTGTACACACAGTTTAGTTTGGTAGTTTCGTAATTTGAAATTATTTGGGAAAAAATAATTACAACGACGAAAAGCTATAAATTTTGTCATTCCTTCAGCAGAAAAAAAAGGGTATATAGTATATAGAAAGACAAGAATGACAGGGTGCCCGGTTCGGTGGCACTCGTGAACTGAATAGTAATGATGTTTCACAACGGAACCTCCCTAAGCGTCGGTATTCCTGTTCGGGCGCTGGCTAGCATTTAACGGGTTGAATACGATACGCTATTGCTGGATTTCAGCATTCTGTTTGATAGTAGAGTACGCAGGCCACATAATACTGGAAGCTTTCATCATGATCAGGAAACCGGTCGTACTGTTATCCTAACGTCCATCCCACTGAAAAGCTCAGCCACTTAACACTATGAATAAGGTGTCGCGTAAAGTTGTGGATATAGACCGTTGCCGTCCCAGCGCGACATTTAAAGGTCGCCCGCCACCGTCACTATATCGATAACGGGGAAACATTGCTTATTAAAGTTATGTCAGCATTAACAGCCGCATTTATTAACCTTGTAATAGAGCCATTCATAAAGAATAATGCAAGTTTCGGTTCATGAGACTTACCTTCTATTAATATTAGAAAACATTATTCTCCATAATTATAAATATTTGATAATTCACAAAATGTCCTGCTAAATAAAATTACTATCAATTTTCTAGGTACAGTATTGAGATTTCACTTGCATTGAGAAACCCAAAAAAGGCTTTATCGCCAGCAGAAACTATTGAAATTAGTAAAACTTTTCAACAATAAACAAATTACAGTTGTGACAAGACTAGATCTATAGGTATAGAAGCGGACGAGTTTATACTACATTTTCTATTGATTCTTATTTCCGTTCATCTGAATAGAATCTTCAAATATCTGGGACAGATTTGGAACTATTCTAGTAAAGTTGAATTCTTGAATCACTTTTTATTTTGTAAATGGTTATAGTAAATTGCCTCTAGATAAATAAAGAAATTTTTAAAATAATCTTTTTTAAATGTCGGTATAGATATTGTTGTTTTTAATCGAAAAAGAATTTCAATAATTTTAAAATTCATGATAGTGATCAAACCAAATAAAATCAATGATTTGAAAAAGATAAAGTAAAATTCTGCATATACAGATTGTGGTATTTCTAGACAGGTATGTGAGAGAAATCCATAAGAATTGAGATAGAAATTCCCTAGAGATCTAACGGAATTATCTTGTGCAAATATTGTTATCTCTTGAGTTCAAGAAAAAATCCTTTTTTTTTTGAATTTGTATGACCTATATGTACAATTTTAATAAATGATTTGACTAAATACTACTTGTTCAAGGTATATGTAAGGGAATAATAAAGGTAATACTATCAGTAACTTATTTCCATATTGATTGAAGGTATAAAGAATTGCAAAGCTATTTACAGATTGGAATTAATCTGTGTTTGGCTGATAGTGTGCCATCCTATCTCACTAGTAATAAAATGATAACTTAATTATGTATATATAGCCAACTGGTGGCAAGGTTTGTGGTAAGTCACGATTTCCATTACAGTGTATATACAGTGGCGCGTTACACACTCGTGCTGCGGCACTGAGACAGGCCATTGGGACGTGCAGTCGTGCCGATATGTGTCCCCTTCAAGGATCGACATTTCTTGTTCGTATATAGATAGTAGAAGGACGAACTACAACTCATCAAATGGCGTATGTTTGTTGGCTGCAGGTTAACCGTACAATTACTGCTCTCTTCAAACGGTTTTTATGGGTATACATAGAATGGCGAATAAAATTGTTTTATAGCAGGAAAATTGTTATTTTTACGGCAGAAAAAAAATCGTTGGTAATTTATATGCATGTTTGCTGCAACGCGCATCCAAGAGTTTTCTTTTTCGCTTCACGCACATGCCAATCTCCAGTTTGTGTAATAGTTTCTATACAACATTTATGTCTGGCTTGGTTTCCGTGATCATAAAATATACCGTATTTCTTCTTTATATGATTACGCCTCCATAAAGGACTCGGTAACAAATTTATTTATAACAGTGTGTGGGGGTAGAGAATAGTAAGGGATTAAATGTGGTCTGGCAGAGTGCGATAGAGGGCTGTTGAGTTATGGTGGCGAATTGCTGGCCCGGTGACCTCGTACTCTCCCAATCGTCTTTGATTGTTATTTGAGCAGACCTCCCTTTTCGGGTTCGCGCGCGTCACTCAATACTGCTACTGTTTAATAACTCATCCTACAAGCCATAGTCGGTCGGAAAATCCTTTAACGGAAATACCCCCACAACTTGCACAATATCCTATCATAATATCACATGTACTTTCACACTTTACAAGAATTACAAACAGCTGTGTCTACCTTTGGGAAAACAACCAACAAACTACACTTTCACAAAATTTAATGTACACCAACTATTCTGTTATAAACAGCAACTATATAGTCTTTTGTTTCTATTATACCTATACAATCAACATAGACAATTGTTTCATTGATTTTCACAACGAAAGTAACAATATTTTCTTATTTATTTACAAGTTGGTTGCGTGCAAGATGAATGAGCTTTTCGACGACTATTAGTTGACCGCAAGTTGTGGTTTTTTGTGTGGGACCTATGATGCCAACTTGTGGAATTAAACTAAAACGTTGAACAGTGAACAACCAAATATTCATACAAACCTAGCTCGTTGAGTATATTACTTTTAAGCTATTCATCACGAGGTGTTAAGGACGTTTATCGTTGTTTCTGTTTCATCTTACGTTCATTACTCCAGCCTTAGTATATTAAGCATCTCCGGCAACCGCATTGTTGCCCTGCTCCAGTCTGTCGCCCGCTTTCCTCACTCCGATTCTACTAACCGCCACTACACTATCGCCTCCTTGTGCATGTTTACGGCCGACGTCGTCGGTCGGCTTTCTACCCCTTGCTAGTTATTAATTAGTTCATTCACTGCGAATCGGCCGACCAACAGATGCGCCTACTCTTAACAGAAATACCGTTATCGGATTTTCAGTTAACTTTAAAAAGAATAAGTTGAATTTTTTATTAAACATACATACAAACATACAACAAAAACAAGTAAACATCAATGTAAATACAAAGTATTTTATATAAAAGGACTACATGGATACTCTATACTTAGTCAATATTTTCCTGAATAATATAAATTCATTCCTTTGAAGTACGTTTTTGCTCAAATAGCAGCTGCAAATTTATGAGGTGTTTTAGAACAGGGATGAACTGGACTTCAGTTTGCTGAAGTTGAATTCAAAGTCGATACGATTTATGGCGAATAACCGTAAAATTTTTCATTAATCGACGTACTGATGTAAAATATTTGTTTATGATAGAAGTGCAATTGTAACAATCATTTTTGTTATTATTGTTATTAAAAATAGAATAAATTTTCCTGATCAATTAGATGCAGGTATTATTTTATATACATTTTTAAACAATTTGTGATTGTAAAGTTTCACAAAATATAATTTCCGGGACCGCATAAACTTGACTGTCAAGTTAGTTTATTGTGTACTATACTAGTTTGTACACGGAAAATTAAATTACTAATGTGAGGAAAGACGAATTTCAAGACTATCTACAAGTTGGTGTCACAAAAGTGTTTCTAAATTCGAAAAAATAAATGAGTTTCTTTTGATGATTTGAATAATTTATTACTGGTTCTATTTATTGGCGATTTTATTTAACTGGAACAGAAAATTTGCGATACAAATTAAAATTAGATTAACTTTGTTTATTTGGTTGTGGTAGTTGTATGTGGTCATGAGTAAATTGTCGATCGTATACAGTTCGACTTGTACATTCTCTACAAGTTTCAAGATGAGTTTGACGTAGCTTTTGGGTTCTAATTCTTGATTATGAATTGTTTAAGTTCTAGAGAATGTTGAAATTTGTTTAATATTGGACAATGTCCCGCTGTTGCGATGCCTAAATATAGTTTGGGATAATTTTGTACATATGATATATTTTTTTAATGACAAAGTTGTAGTACCTAGTCAAAATTAATTACCTTATTGTTGTGTTGGTGACACATGTTTGTATGGAATGTTGTCAGAAGGGTCGAAATTCAGGTTGGGTAAATAAACGATCGCCAAATTTGCCTTTAAATTTCGCATGAATTAGAAGGTCATCGTATTCAGTTTATATCAGTATTTTCTAGGACACACGCGTTTCTATCTAGCTGAGACTGTGTGTAATGAAAGCGTAACCGCGACTTATAACTTTGTTTTCCATGTGGCCGAACCCTGTGATCTGGACTGAGAACACAACAGCGTTGTGTGCTTTGATGAAATTGCATTCCTGTGCAGATTTCCGTGAGGGAGGATCTCTCTAGACGCGTTCTGCAAGAGCAACAGTTACTTCACTCCTCGTCGCATTTGTTTCAGTGTTTGGGGGCGTGGTGAAACGCCGCTCCCACAGGCTCGATGCCTGGCTCGGTGGCGGTCGCGGACCTTCGAGCAAAGGCATGCGGTGCCCTTTCAGTATATGACCAGTGTTTGTGGTGCTAGCATCAGAACGTTACTGTTAACGCCGTTGTCGAGCGCTTTTCCATACGACGAGTACGCGTGTTTCGAACTGGGACGGATCGCTGCCGCCGACATATGTATGTTTGACTGATATCTCGAGGTAGGCATATAACTTATCCATTGGATTTTCTCGACCAACTCAACAAGGGTATCAATTTATTTATTTATTTCTTTTAAATCTATTCTTAACTTATAATGGACAAGACAAGATCAAAGTGATTTGTTGGAATTGTGTTGGGTTTACTTGAAATCAATGAAGAACTTATACGTATCAACCAATTTCGGCAAAGATAAAAAAGTGAGACTTGGAAACAATTATACGTTTTCTTTTGGCCTGTTGGCGTGATAGCGGACAATTTGTTAGGTTTAGGAAGGAAACCGCTCCAATAACGCTTATATGTAAGGGGATATCGAAAGTGTGGGGACTCGTCTAAATAATGATGAAGAATGTTTTAATTATACATTTAGATGATGGTGGAGAATTTGCTAAAAATTTGCGATGGGTAATCGTCCGAACTAATAATAAATCAAGATTTTTATAGTCGGAGCTTTTATTAAAAGCCATTAGTTTTGGGGAATGGTGGTGCGAAGTAGCGCGCGTCCTGGCGTCGGTTCATAAAAGGTTTATCTGTAGTGTTGCGTTGCACAGGTCAATGCCGGTGTAAGTATTCGTATATGGTTATGTGATACACGCTTTGTTAGAACATTGATAGGGGAAAGTTCTGCAGTTGGGGTGGCTGGCTGACTAGATGTGCTTCGATGAAATATCATGAATGACAAATATCCTTTAATTCTCGCCTGATAGCGGTCGGCCCTTTTATTTTTAAACGTGTTATTAAAACCTTTCCCTTTAGGATGGGAACTGTGTTCATCGTAGAATGTTGGCGGGACATGCAATCAACACGCTCGTCCATCTTATCGCCAATAACGTATTCCTTTATACGGCTTACGGCATTTACTCTTCAGTCGTTAAATTGATTTCTTGTATATATGCGATTCAGGACTGCCGGCCGCTCGCGGTTAGGGGGCCACCCTTAACATTCACCCCCAAAACATTAATTTCCTAGCATAGCTTCCCTTTTGCACTTACAGTTGAAATAAACACATGCGCGCATCACTATTTGCATCTAATTTCGTTATTTTATTTGACTGTCGATGAATGCTATTTCACAGACGTGTTTGGACATCGACCTATCTATCTATCTATCGTTTTATCCATTCACCAGTTTGTCTCGCATTGGCATCTTCTTTCAATACTCCTCGATGAAATTCAATCGGAATAAGCGAAACCGTTCAACTTTCAATTACAAAGCGCAAACTTAATCCGTAATTACACATTCAGATTGGATCACATCTTACAATACAATTTCCGAATTATCCTCCAAATCCGAGATTCAGCTCATATAACAAGTCGACAAAATTCGTCACCAAGATGTTTCTTCTAGTCATCCCATTATTGGGTCTATGCTCTTCGTCAGCCAACACTCTTCATTAAAATTGCAACGTCATAAAGAGAACAAAGAACCTAATTCTATTATCTTCACAATTTATTATATTACATTTCTAACCTGCTGGTTTCTATTCCTTTCCCTTTTAATGTGAAAAGCATTAGAAGACTATCTTGGGAAATATCTATTACACATTCTTAAATTGTCTCTAAATTCCTAAATTGCTTTAAATCGAATCTCTATATATCCAACATATAGGAAAATGTAAGGAGCTTCCAAGAGATTATTCCTCAAAAAATATCTTTGATCCTATTTTTTCGCAACAATAATAATGTTTAGCTCAAGTTTTTTTTTTTTTAAATTGATAGAAAAGCATTCTTCGCATATGACAAAAGCACAAAATAAGTTACATGAAATTTAGAAAAACTAGAAGGTCATTGTGATGAATTTTCATTAAAAATCTATACGTATTAGAAAATCGTAAAGAGAATGTGTTAGTAAATATGTTTTATAGCAATCGAAGAAAGGTTAGTTAATTCAAAATCTTGAAATATAATAACATAAAAATTGATAAAACAGTGGACGCCATTTGGTTTATACAGTTTCTGTTAGCTATCCAAGTAAAGCTGGAGACATCTGCGTGTGTGCTTAACAGAGAAGGAAGTAAGCTATTATAGTGAACATGTGGTGGCTTAGCGCTAAGAATGGGAGAATTTACAGAAAAAAGCTTAGTAATACAAAGACACTAGCTGCGTTATCGCCGAAGTTATTTTACCGACAGCTATTTCCAATAAATTTTTCGAATTATTATTTAAGATCTTTTCTTATGACTTTATTGTGTCTAGTCATTGATGGCTTTAATTTTGAAATAAATATGTTGTAGTTAACATATCATTTAAACTATTCTTTATTATAATATTGATCTTTTCGGATAATTTAGACAATTTTGTAAATTTATTCATAAAGAATTTCCCATAGTATTTCGAAAGCAGTATGTGAAATATTATAATAATGGAGAATATTCATTGAGTCTTTATTACTTTACTTGCTGGTTGGTTCAAATAGCGCACACTTTCATGTACTAAAATTACCATAGCCTAATAAAATTTAATTACGACTTGTGCATAGTTTAAAACCAAGTAACATAATACATGAAGATAGAAGACAGTTAATATTTTATTTCACTCACAAAAAGACTTTAGTCTTCACAATACGAATATTCGTCAAATTTCACTTAATTAACAAGAAAAAAAGTGTTCCGATAAAGATTTACTAACATATACGCGCCATGTATAACATATTGAGAATTGAAATTTGGTGGATGCGCCGGGCGAAATCCTATGAATTTCTTTCCAGTTTGTTTGTACGTTAATTTTAATTAGGTTTTTCAATATATTTCGAAAAACTGACTATTTATATAATTAATAATTACATGATACTATGTTAGGAATAGCTGGGCACGTATGTTGGGCATTGAGCAAAGGTTAATGCGAATTACAGTGAGCTGTTGTTTAAATTTGGTGTAAATGGTTTGGGGAAAAGGTTCTGTAGGAATTTGTGAGTGCAGCTAATTTCAGATATTAAGTTGCGAATTGAATGAGCATGTGGTAACTGTAGTTGGTAGTAAAAGTTTAAACAGCTTGACAATCGAAAGGACTAAACTGTGGTTTTGTTTGTAATTAGTTGTCGCAAACTTAAGTATACAGTTGTTTTTCCATTTTATTATAAATTTTTTATGGTTGTTAAAGTGTTTTGAG
This sequence comes from Iselma pallidipennis, assembly GCA_037464855.1. Classification (NCBI taxonomy): domain Eukaryota; kingdom Metazoa; phylum Arthropoda; class Insecta; order Coleoptera; family Meloidae; genus Iselma; species Iselma pallidipennis. The sequence goes on along the minus strand of JAZBHA010000152.1, from coordinate 51,843 downwards.
ATAGCTTGTACATACATATACCATGTACATATAAGATGTCGTATCTGAAACTTTGTTTATCTATTTGTATGTATGTATTTGTGTTTCGACACATGTATACATATGTGATTTTGGCGTAGTGGCACGTCATCTGTTACTTAGTAAAGTTCCTGGTTATCTGGTCGATCAATCGTTGCTCCATTAATCATAAATGATATTAATTTTGGACATTTATCAAGGATTTCCGTTTTTGAGGCATTTTGCACAAGTTGCATCTAATCAAACTATATGTTTTGTCTAATATTCTTGTGTTAATGATGAAATGATTGACTAGAGAGTGAGCTCTGCTGTTGACAACGATCATTTTCCAAGTGCTAATGAAGTGTTTTTTTGACGGTGAATACAAACCCCCATAGTTCATTGGTGACGTCGACTCATCTGATAATACACATTATTGCTTATGACAGCTTCCGCACGGTCATTTATAAGCGCAAGGTCAATTAGATTTGCATGTCGCGATGGCACATCCTACGTCTGATACTGGCAGGATCGGACTACCAATATTGAAAATACACTCCCCAAGGGGCATCGCAGGTATTAAAAACCGACACACTACTATACTATACAAGACCAACTTTATCGACCGGAAAATGTCAACATCTAAAATTCCACAACAAAATTATTCACACCCAGTCAACCATCTACCCCAATTATCGACCACCCACTTTACTGTAATACTAACCCGAAGATTGACCAACTTGCTTTTTGTCAAATCTGTTCGTCATACGATTGAGTCTCTTGTTGAATAAATATTTGAATATTGTTTTCCAGATTTGAACTTTTCAAACATTTTACTGTTGAAAGGCTTTCTTTTGCCCCATAGGAACTGATATTTACTGCATGATCAATTAACAGCGACTAAACTGGAGGTGTAAATGTAATTCACTTTGTGGACAACAAAAAGTGGGATGGGAGTCAGATTAAGTGGTCTGAAACCTGGATGAACTAGGTCAATAGTGGTTTAGGAGGATCCACGTTAATTAAAAGCAATAGTAATAGCATTATTTGCATACGAGCTTTCATTATCGTTTATTTATTGTCATTGTCTTAAATAACATGTTAAGTACTATTAGTCCGTCTCTGATGGGCGCTGGCGATGTTAGACGATGGTAGATGGTGGATGGTGTTTGGCACCGCCCGACATGCAAATATCGGTCGCTATTGCTGCTAATTATTCTTCAGCAGTGCAAGTATTGACAGAGCAGCTGCTTGTTTTTATTGGCGTACCGATGGGATTGTAGCGGGCCGCGCAGTCACACCTTCTCCATGTTCCGCCGTTTACATTCCCTGCACGCCGCTCTGAAATTACAAATGGATGCCATTTAATTACATTGTCTTGGCAAGTAGTTATAAAAGTAACGGGCCGGGAGTTAGTTAGTAAACGAGCGAGCGCCTTTTGCAATCTGTAATCAGACTGATTTAGGAACGCGTCTAGAAGTGCCCCTCTCGTTCATATTAAGAGACTGCGTGCTTTAAACATTGCCGCTACATTCTTGAACCAAAGGCGTTCTTTAGAAAACTTGTCTCAAATCAAAAAAAAGGTCTTATTCATGAAAAATTAGTTTTTTTCATCGAAAAATCAACATGTATCTAATAAAAATGTTCTTCCATTTGTAACTTTGTCTATTAGAGTAATCAGATCTTCATTTAACGTATAAAATATTTAAATGCCTTTTACGTTACCCTTGTTGATAACATTGTTACAAAAGGCTCAATCAAAGTATTGGTCAGCTACTGTCCCAAGGGTTAGTCGATCCTTTATTTGTAGAACATAGGAGCATTTTGTAGAAGTCGAAATTGCTACAAGAAAACATTTTCCCATTAGCTTAAACTACTCAGTCATCGGATAAGTATTCAAGTAGATAACACATACGTGCTTGATTTTGATAACGAGCCACCAGCTACAAATTTAATTGAATAGGTACATTTTATTTTATTTTTAGATATTGTCATAAAAAAATCTTACATATTTCTAAATTTTATTTGAATTTTTCTTGGGACATACTGATAAGTTTCAATTTTCAATTACTTTTCTTCGAGAATTTAATGAAGGTAAAGATCAAGTCATATTCTAATAGAATTAGTAACCATCTGCAGACGTACTGCACTGCGACCACGGATTATGGTGCTATGTTCTATAATACTAACAAACGAAACGCGGATTGAAGTGATATATCAGTCTTACAAATCGTTAGTCCCTATTTCTGTTCGCCTCTTTACTACCAGCCGTATAAATAAACCGGAAACATAAAAAAATCACTATTTGCACCTATACTTGAAGAGACTTTTTTTTAGAGTTTCGTTCCGATAAAACAATGCAAGTGATTTTTTTTGTTTGGCCTTAGTGATAGGTATGAATATGTTCTATTTATGTTTATAAAACAGTTGGGAATTACTGTAAAGAGAATGGTTTGTATATAATATATTACTTGCACATCCTTCTCTTGAAAACGTTGATCAATTTTTAATACATTTTAAAATGTTATTTAATTGTGTAAAAGTTAGATTAAATGCGGCTTGTGCATTAGAATTGTATTTAGAGTTTCGAATTTCAAAGAGTTTTATGCAGATTACAATAATGTTCGATGGAAATCATAAAGATTTATAGACTTTGTAAGGGGTGTAATGCGTGTTTTGGGGTATTGGCAACGTTTAATGTATAATAGAATTACCGAATATATTGTCTGATGACATGCGGTCGTTTTCGATGATCTTATGGGCGTTGAAGACTGACTTGCGTGCGTGTTTGACGTTTTTTCTCGTTTACCTAGGAAACTAGAGATTCTTTAATGTATGATAATGTATGTGTGCATTGGTGTCGAGGCGGGATCCTACGCATTTAAAAGAGCTATAACGGAAACAGTCGTTTTAGTCCCAGGTGCTTCGTTTTTCCAACAACGTAGGAATATAAACGCTCAATACAATCAATAAATAGAATATCACCTTGTCGTTGTCTTTGGTCCCCATCAGTATGCCGACGTCGAAGTCTACAGACCTAGGGTCGACATTGCAACGGCCCGTTCAGTTTTCGAACAAAAGAGCTAAAGAGTCGACTCTCTTGGGACTAGCTTGATGAGTACCTCCTGCACAGCTTTTAACTACTCGAGGCCCCATTGCGCGCGGTTACTTCTGGATAACAATACACTCCTGACTTATAAATGTCACTGAAGGGGTTGTATGAATTGATGTCTGCGAAAAGAGAAATTAATTTTAGTCGCCTGTTCGGAAATTTGCCAAATACCATTTTGGGATTGCAAGTCAACCAGCTACATTCACCCGCCCCTCTAATTACATAATCCAGCTCGACAGTTACGAAGATAAAACATGCCCTACAAATATTACCATCTATTAGATGGCCAGCCCATCATGTACTAATTTAACGACATGCAGTCATATCTGAAAATTACTATGATACTATCATAGTAGAACAATAAAACATCAAATAGCCAATTAAATCTAAAACATTGTTAATACAGCAGTAAAATTTTAATCAATCTGACAGAGAGCGGGTATTTTTTTTTTGATCATGAAATAAGTTCTCTGTGCGAATGTACATACAAAAAGCAAAGTCGACCTAAATGCATCCCTATTCAATAGGGTATGTTTCGATCACCAAAGTAATCATATCCGTAAAAAAAGTGCAGCTGAATGAATTGCGTTTGACTGTTGAAACTGTCTGCTACAAAGGCTATTTAAATATAAGCTACAATTCGGCTGAACCAATCGATGTTCGATACTCATTAAAAAATTTTTAAGTGATTTTTCAAAGCATTTGATTTGTGAACTTGCTGATAGCACATTTGAACTTTTTTTTTGTCGGAAGCAACGTATTTATCAGCATAGAAAGTTTTTATATTATAAATTGGACAAATCATTGTTGAAGAAAAAGTTTGAATGAATAACAAAATATACAATATATTGGAATAAATAACTATCGTTTGATTAATCTAAATTTCAAATAGCTATATCTTAATATTAATGCTTCTAGGTATATGTTGATGTGTACTTCAGAAAACTTTCCACCTAGAATGATTGAATTATTGATAACTGCTGTTTACTGTCTAACAGGCAAATCGCGACTGGTTTCAAGTTCACGTTAAATTAATAAATCGATCGATGTAGTGTTCGAATACAAATTGAGAGAATTGTAGATTTGCAAATACATATAAAGGTATTCTATGCGAAAATAAATAATTGAATGAGTATACAATGTATTAACTTTACAATTAGATAATCGCCTATTTCGAATGATTCAATATTTATTTTACAATTTAGAAAAACAAAAATAAATCTGATTGATAAAAAAAGGAAACATTTATACGTTTATATATTTTTAAAATACCTATACATCATTCGTAATTTTGATTTTTATGATTATTGAAAGAAGGGGAGAACCGTACGCACAAAAAGAATATAGAAGTTGTGTATATAATTCTACGTTTAATGTTGAAGAAATATAATTTGAAGAAAATGAAACAAATGGGGCATTTCGTTGGTCTGTCCGGATATTTGTTGTAAAATACCCAGGCCTGGCAGATTCTCTGCTAAGGAACTTAGATGTGCAGCAATTTAAGCTCTATTTCTCTTCCCTACGCGTGACGTTAATCGACTTCTCAGCTTTTGAAGCGGTTGCTCGCCGGGCATGGAAAAGGTAGTTTTCCTACCTTGAAACAGATATGAATTGTTCGAAATTTTTCTTTCTGTGTTTTATGCTGATTGAGCATTGAAGAGAACGTAAAGTGGTTATATAAGTTTTAGCTTTAGTTTTAAATTCTAAACGTAAATTCATTAAGGAAATGAAAGGTAGTCAGTTGAATATGAATACATGCACTTAGAGACTTCCAGACTGTCTTTCTTTATAATAAAGTGGAAGTAGTAATTTCATTAGTTCTATTTCGTGTTGTTAATGGTTTCAGTGAATTGACCCGCGCATCAATCTCGCGATACATTATGCACCTTTATAATCTCATCTGGATGCTAAGTGCAGAGAGAGAGTTAATATTGTCTTTATGGCCTACAAGAGATTTACGAAGTTACGACTAACTCGCATATTACATTCCGGCTGATTCTGCCAGTGACTCCCGTCTTAAACATACATGCATGAGTATTTCGCTTGAAGGTAAGGACGAATAAATCTAATAAATTGTTTGTTCCCGTTACGGAAATTTTATTAAAATTTCTTTTAAATTTAAATTAACTTTCGCAAACGGAACTGATAGAAGGGACAGATTTGATGCTATCTACGTTTATTTTTGTCAATATTTGACACTCCCTTACATATTTATAGAACCGATTCTATAGATCTACGAAATTATTTTTGATTCTACTAAAAGATTTCGAGTCAATTAAAATTGTTACCTGACGTATAACGAAGATGATTCTAAGTCTAAGCCTGAATCTGAGGAATTTCAATTAGGAATTTGTCATTCCTTGAACCGCAATAAAACAATAGCAGTCTTTTAAAGAAGAAAAAAAAAACCTAATACCACCGTAATCACATATTAACGGTTGCGTGCCGATGAAAGCACGCATCCCTACAAACTACCGGAATATCGTGGCATCGCCACTTAGAAGCCTTCCACATCGTGATTTCATTAAGCAATCGCGTGATTAATAAAAGATGTGTTGTCAGATTTGCCGCCTAATAATCGACGATTTGTACCTTAAACACCTAGATAACAATTGTGTTTATTTTTATTTTCTTACAAGGCCTTGATCTTTGTCAATATAATCTATAGGTATTGTACATTATGCACATATATAGGTTATTGTACTTAGATAAAAATAAATTGATGATTACTATTTATATTAAAGAATATTTAAATAAATATTGTACATCCGCCATTCGAATAATGGAAAGGTGTAGAAAAAACTTCATTTAAATAAATTGCTAGCTTGAGTGAAATCATTCTATATAGGTATGTGAAAAGGACGAGGGTTACGTATTTTAATGGAATATGTCATTTAAGGGTTATCTGTATTATTTGAACATATAAATCGTAATTAAACTAATCAAGGTTGATAATAATGGTACTAGTAGCACTCCTATTATTTCTAAATGTATAAATGTTGATATACATTATTGTGAAGAAATAGATAGTGGAGCATAGTGTATGAGATTGGTTTCTCATTGAATCGTGGTTAAATGTTTGTTAATCTATGCAAGTGCGCGTGTGTGTGTGTGTGTGTATCGGTTAAGTACAGACTGGGCGCTTAACATCAATCGGTCGTATTCGTTTGAAATATACAGACTACTAGCCAAAGCCCATACAGTTTATACATCACTCTAATTAATAAATGGGCGGCTCGCGCACATAAGATGATTAAAGCTATCACTCTGTTTACGAATGGTCCTCGAGGGTGGATAGATGTACCAATTCTGATATATTCAACCGACGCATTTGAATAGCGTGTGACACGTGAAATTCATAATTAGAGAGCTTGTCTGATAATGACAAACAAGACCGGGCCGTTGAAATCTGAACGGGCCCTTTCCTTATGTTTTTAATTATTTAAATGAGAATTGATGTTAAGATAACTGTTGCAATACTAATATTTGAATTTCGTCGGCATGCACTGAAGTTACTGTATCTATAGTATACCATCTATGCTGATTAGATTCGATCATCGACCACAATAAACTAGGAGCCAGTAAACTACACCTGATTGATAGGTAGTTTGAAGGGCCAAACGTCAATTTGACCAACACTCGACATATCTGACATTTTCAACTATAGTGAACTTCCGTTGTCCGTTCTTAGTTCCGCACCAAAATATCCTTTCGATTATCCCTTATATTCTTTCAATTCGGGGATTGTTTTGTTAGTCTAAGCGCGTTCAACAGAATTCAGCACCTATTGCGAGCACTTCCTGTTCGTGTTATACACTGGAAGATTATTTCACTTCAACTACTGTTTCCTACTATAAAAGACCTTCTTGCATTACAACGATCTTTTAACAAAAATTTATGCCCTCATATAAACAGGAAACTAACCAAGTTTTCATTTCAATCATTAAACTATAAAACATCGAATTTATGCAAACATTAACTAGATATGGTAATATCTATGTAAAATAATTGTGGATTTGTTTTAGATCATAAAAGACAGTAATAGAATTCTCTGTGTACGTAGTGGTATTGATGCCAATCACAATGCCACGTAGTTGCCACTTTGAGAGTTAATCAATCCCTTATTTCTAGAGCATCAAATCGTTTCGGTGAGTTTGAAAATGTTAGAACCAGACCTTATTCCATTAGTAGACAAACCGCAACTCTTGCCAGGAATGTATAATAATGCCGTATGCCAGACGTGAACTCAGACTCGAACACGCACGAGTTAAAAATTGGGTTTTTGAGGCTGCCGGTATGAGTATTTCTAAGAGAAAGACAAAAAAAAAATTGGTTTGCAAAGACGCGACCTGAACAAATGGAACTTCGATCTGTAACTACAAAACTTTAAGGTTCTTATATCAGTCAAACTTACAACAAAGTTCAAATATTAAAATTATGTTGCCAAGAAATAGATTGATTTTATTGAACAAAAAGTAGAAGAATAAGCGTATAAAATAATTGATTGGGGTTTTCTTTTATTTTTCTAGACGATCGGTAATTATTTGAAGTTGACAATGAGTAAATAATGTCTGTCGAACTTAGGTATTGATAAAATTGTGAACAATCGAGAGTTAAAGGTTGCAAGGAGAACGTAGAGTAGGCCGTTTAGAAACGGATAAAGGCACGTGCGAGTACATTATCGTGTTTATTCCTTTTGGCACCTGATGTCGATCTCGCCTTGTCCGTTTTGTTAGATAGCCGGCAGTAAATAAATAAAAGAAAATATTTTATGAAAAGATACATTAAAATTCTATCCTTGAAACGTTACGAGTAAAGTAGGTGCTTATATAAAATTCTGTAAGAAATAAAGCTAAAATCTTTTGAAGTCAAAAACATATACAATAATTTAAAGAATTATTTTAATTATTGAAATAAGTGAGCTCCAATAGACAACGTTGGTGATACGAAAGTGCTTTGTGCAGGCAACCATCACTGAAGAAAATGGAAATTCGAGACAACACATAAATATGCACAGAGTACTTTACTTATTGTTAGACAAACTGTAGTGAGTAGAAGAACGGTTTTTTGTATGAAATCGTGTGGGTGGAGAGTACATTTGCTCTGTTGAATGAATGTCGTAGAAGTCACATTATGCGGCCACATGTTTCTTGCCTATCGGAAGAAACCAGCAACGATGGATGTCATATATGGAACAATCATACATATGGTAGAATGGACGAGCTTTCCATGATAGCATATAGAGAAGGTCAAAACGTAAAGAAGTTTAGTATGCGTTTTCAGAAGGTGTCAACCGTCCAGAATATAGTGCAGCTGATAAAGAAGCGCGCCTGTCACTCAACCTCTCCTATTACAATACTTTCTCAATTTCCGTAGAAGTGATGTGACATTCCATCACGATGTCACAGTAAAGTAAATTAACAAAGCGTTGCCTGGTTCTTAAATAACCCTATCTTTGGTACGCTTTTACCCTGGTTCTAGCGAAGAGCCGTTTTCAAATTTATTTAGTTTTTTAATATAACTGCCGTTGATAAGCCGTCCAACTTAAGATCTTTAATCACCACGATTTACATTTAGCATACTTTTATTGTAAATATATTTTATTGTTGATTAAATATGCAGTCTAAAAGTATTACACTTAATTAATAAAATGAATTATTAGGGTGTACAATATTTATTTATTCTTGAAAAGGTGATAACACTTTATAGAAATATCATCCTAGCAGATATATGTAGGTACATAGTGTTGAGGATGGTATCACTGTCTATAGTAAAAAAGTCTTGGAAATTGTGTATTCCGTTTGAGGTGGATGATAAGAAGCAACTTCATATTGATTTCAATAGATCTAACCACAGTTAATGTCTGTTGCAGGGCCATGGGACTCAGCGGCCACATAGCCGGGGTGGATTGAGATTGTGTAACCATGCATATCGTGCAACCGCCCCCAACGATTGCGACACTGCTTTTGCTACTTTTGATGTTTCATTGCGAAGGTAAGAAATTATATGTAATTTACATTATGTTGACTAGGTTTGAAATAAGCCACACCAGCTGGTTAAATTATTTGTTTTAATTTTCTGGTTCGTATAGGCTGTGCTTTTGTTTTGTCGGCCTGAATAATTAACTAACCACCTCAGAATCACAATTTCAGTACGTGTTTGGCATCACAACGGGTTTTGGCCCATTTACGTTGCTAGTATACTTAATTAACGAGCTTAGATTGAATATGATCGTTCTCAAGAGCAGTCCGGATCACCGTTCATAGCCCGGGCCGCAAGGCATCACTAGTTCACCCACCTCCATGCACCCTGCATAAATGCATTACACAATAATTAAATTCCATTTCGGTCACATTTATACTGTGTGCGGTTTCCAACCGGCAGTGTCACATACTACCCCTGTATTAAATGGCGTTGCTTACACCTATGTTACAATTTCACGCGTTCGTAATTATATTACGATATCTGCATAGCCGTTACTGTTTTACATTTACTGTCGGCAATCAAATCTAAGGGAATCTTAAGATCACACGATGATTGGTCCAAGGTCCATCTTAAATTTCTACCTTGCTCACATTAATTCTAATCTAGTCTAGAATCATCATTTATTATTCCGTGAGTTTAATGTTGTTTCATTATTTAATTGATAAAATATCGGACGAATTTAAAGATTAGAACAACAGTTTGCAAATCAATGTTGTTGTTATGTTATTCCATCGGGAAATTGTCAATAGACAAAATAGTGTATAGTCTGCCATTTGCAGATGTAGATTTAATAGTTGGAGAGTCTAGTCCAGAAACAGCCGTTGCTATGTGTCATCTTCCATAGTTATAATAAGGACCACAGTTAAGGACTTGTCGGTTGAAAACGCCTAGTGCAGTCGACAATTTGCATGTATAATATTGAGAATGGGCTGTTGGGCGGTCGCAGGTATACAATGGTGGGTACGTTGAGAGATGCGCGAAATGTATTGAAGCTCTAGCACTTGCATTTAGAGTTTCGCCAGCAATTACAACTGAACTCAGTGAACGTTACCGTGTACAGTCCAATTCAGTTCTATCCTTAGGTTTTAGTGAAATTGCTTTTTGCTCTCACTCAAAATTATTGTATGACAACATCTGAGATCTACGCGCCATAGTTTCTTTAATTACTATTACCTACATTTTTATGTAGTTAATCCATTTAATGTTGACTGTTGACTGTCTCAATAGACCGTCTGGTCATGGCATACTAAAACACTAATTGGTTTTGCGATATAACACTAGCGATATAACTTGATATTCACATACAACCATATACACAATATCAAATTAACTAACCACTTTATTATCCTTTAATAGAAATCAACGCGTAATTGCACAATTAAGATCATTCACACTTATCTTGAGTCTCAATATCTAAAGAGGTGAACACTTGAAAATCTTTCAGCATTAAATAGCAATTGTATGTTCAACTTTGTTATACAAACGAAATTTCTATGCAGAAATAACGATGTTGTTATTGTTGATATGATAGACTGTTGTTGTAATAATGATCAATTGAAAATGGACTATTCAGATTTCAATAAATTTTCACTAAGGCAAAATATATAGACATACACCGGTATTTTTATGTTATAAAACAACCATGTAATATTGAAATTAATCGAAATGCTCTTTCCAATTTGAAAGTTTTGTGAGGAAATTCTTTCGAGAACAAATGACATGAAACTGTTCAGTGTTCACTGATCGCTGTAATTACTGAGAGGTTAGCTAGATATTAGGAGAGCTTACGAACCGAACAACATTTACCCTTGGAATAGTGGCACAAGAAAGAAGATTATAGAAGAGCCGAATCCGTCACGATTAGAAAAAATAGCAATTGTGACTGATTTTAGGTTGATTTTGATTGATTCTCCCCCAAAAACGGACATTGTCTGGAAATAAAATGTACCTATTTAATAAATAGGATACAATGTGAAAGAGTAGAATTTAATTTTACTAGAATTATCTTTGAATGGTTTTTAATAGAAGATAAAATAAAATTGGGAGGGTTTGTGGGGCAAGAATCTTTTTAATCGCCAATTTTTTGTAAAGACTTAATAAAAAAACAGTATTGGCGATGTAGTTAAACATTGGCAGCAGTTCATGACAGATATTCAAATTAGAAGATAAAACTTCGCTTTGTTCGATATATATCGAGTTTCTATCAATTGCACTTATGGGAATGGGTGTTTGACTTGTTTGTCCAGCGTACCCATGGGGAACATATAAGATTCAGTGTTATTACTCAACGCGCATAGTAGTCGCTAGGGAACTTAAAAAATCCCCGAGTTATACGAGGCCTAGTTAAAAGGAGAGTATTACATCGCGAATCCGGTCGACTATTTGAATTGAATATCTGGATTCGATTTCGAAATGTTGAACTATTGAAAAAGTACCAGCAGCAGAGAGCCATATAGCAATCAAACCGGCTAGTAAATTACAACTGACGTTATCGCAAAAACTAGAGATTCTGGAAGTGTCGGACCCAAGTGGATTACAGAGATGGCCACGCGCTGACGGCTCGAGTTATTGGCCTTCGTCGATTCTAACGTCCCGTGTCATATCTCTCCCGGCGTCATCGTCACCCTCTTGTCTTTCGAAAAATTGGATATCTTTCTCGACACACGATAAACAGTTGCTACGAACCTGCACATATAAATTGATTTATGATCCCGAATAATATTGACTTAATTGAACCGACGTTGGGTCGAATATGGTTATTTGGTATTGGACAATATCTGTCAATTTCGGTCGTTATTGAAAAAAAATCTAGAAACTATAGATTTAGAATGATTCTTCATTTAATACATTTTAAAATGTGAATTCTTCATAAAACTTCTAATTTCCAGACTTTTGTTAATAAAATATTGATCATAGATTGACTTGAAAACTTGTGGTCTACCTCCAACAATATTGGTTTGTTGGTTTGGCGACCTCTGTCTGTTTCTGAAGAGGTCAACTTAAAGTGTGTAAATAAAACTTAATCAACTGTCTAGGTAATAATATTTGATACATTCTGTCATTTATGTCTCTCAGTTTTGAATAATTTGTCCAATCGATTAAGGATAATGCAAATTCGTATGAATAAGAATGAATAAGTGCACTATTATCAGCAGCGAGTACACAGTGAATTAACAAAAGTATTAAACGGTAAAATAGTTATTTCTCCAGGAAGGAGCATAAAAATTTTCATAACAACCAACCCCATCTCTATATTGATAAAGTCGGGTAAAATAATACCAATACTTTTATTTTACATTTCTTACATTGCTTGAATAAAATTTTCAGCTCATATTTGTAACTAATTTCAACTAATTAAGAAAAAAGAAGACGTTAGTGTAGTGTAATTCGACTATTAACGTAGATAATTCGTCGTGCAGACACGCTTAGACTTTATTCAACTCTGTTTTACAGTGATCAACAAATTATGTTTTTATAATAAATTGAAACTGTTGTACAATAGGTCAGATTCACCTTTGAGCGTTTAGTCCAAAAAAAAAAGATATCCAGGCATAGCAAGAAGTTCCTGCTTTGCGAACAACTTGCTATTCAAAAAATTTCAGTTAGTTTATTTGATACTATTTCAAGCTCATTTAATTAAAATTCTCTAGTTTTGTTGTTAATTTGCTTTTAAATACTAAAATAGTTCGAGTTCGATTGTACAATTAAATCAATAGTACGATCAACCGTATTATCTTTATTTAAAATAATGTCTGGTTTTTAGTTACATTTTTATGGACAATTTTTATATTTTTCTAAAACTTCTACAAAATAATTTTTTGTCTTGCTGACATTTACAATCTAGTCTAGTTTTCCTTTGTTGAGTGGAGGCGCGAAAAATATTTATCGTACAAATAAACTTGGGAAACTATGAATATTAATTGTTTTTGAACAATAGTGGTCCACTAGAAAAAAGCATCTAACTAAAAGTCAGTTTTTCTTGTTGGATTGTTGAGCTAAATGAAAATTGAATTTTAATTGTTCGAACGCGATCCGATATTTATCGGATAATAAATTCCCGCCCTTGTTATCAAAACGGAATCGTATACGGAAGATGAAGTTAGGGGTGAAGGGTGGTAAATCGCTTTTACGTATAATGTTGAATGTGGGAGGATGGACGTATGTTCTCACACTATACATATGTCTATGTATATGTATATATATCAATGCATATATGCATATACACAAATACATATACATATTTATTGTATCCATTGCAGACAACCATTCGGCCTTTCCGATATGTTACAGGGTTGAACATTTGTCAAGTAGAACGGTCGGTCAAATACGGTTTGTCCGAGTCGATACGTCATCATGGCAATCACACCCCGAGCGCCAATCATTCCCACGGTTCGAAATTGAAAAAGCGCGAGTCACGTCGGCAATAAAGCGAAGCGCTAGGCCATGCGTCGCGTGCGTTTATCACGTTAAGGCTACACATTGCCTGGAATCATATCTTCGGACATGGATGGGCCAGAGGCAATACCTCCTTCCCTCTTATAGCAAATAGTAAATTCGTATCAAAATGAGTATCGAAATCTATTCTATGTACATATCCAGAGGGATTAGAATTTGTGACAATAGACGGTGATTTTATCATTTTTGATGTTACAATAGACGATAATTATTGGATGTGTGTTTTGGTTTAATTGATTTTTATGGAATATGTAGATCATGTAAATGACAAATTAGGGTGAAAATTTGATAATTTAGGGGTGAATTTGTGAAACTCGTTTTAAAAAGACTACAAGTGATCGAAGACTATAAAGAGAAAAGAGGGCGTTCAAGTTGAGTTGTAGAGATATATCGAGCTGTGTTCAATTTTGTCTCTTTTTCTAATGGTGCAAATAACGTGAGTAATCTGTCTTGACGGACGTTTCGCGGAGGATGATGCGGTTGGTAAGTTGTAGAAAAGTATGCGCAAATATGCATTAACTATGAAATAAGAGTAATATAAATATTGTTCGGAACAACACGGTGCCAAACAACAGAAGCGGCCGACAAAGAAGACGGGATGAAAGTGACAGGAGGCAAGCTTAACGTCAAACCAAACAAAATTAAACAAAACTTTTCCTCTTAGGCAACGTGCTGGTAAGACTCTGGTTTCTAGTCGTGTTGGAAAACTTTTCGTGTTTAAGTTTTTCTTCCGCTTGCTCGACTTTGAGGCCCGTCTTCCCCTCAAAAACAGCGACAAATTATAATATTGACGCAAAGACTCATCTACCTGAATGCAGTAGCATTGCACGTCACCAAAACTAAGCCGTTCTCGTTATAGTATGGAGTATAGGTATTTGCTCTATGTGCATGTAAGCTGAGGATGTTGCGTGACGATCCGAGTAAACTTAGACACGCGTAAACAAAGCATATGCTTTCTCTCCCACATGATTATGATGTAAGCTAAGAGACATTCCTGTACTTTTAAATTGCATACATTATAGGTATACTGACACTAGTAGTTGAAATTCTATTGAATTCAACAAGATATTCACCATTCAAGTTGTCATCACCAACAAGACACCTCAATGTGACTCCTCCTATAGGGTCCAACTGGTAATCAAAGTCGTGCCAACTTTGGTGCTAAACAACTATAGCTTTAATAAAATCAGGCTTCATAACTCAGACAAAGTACTCGACATGATTTATGTTCCAATAAGTTATCTCGCTTTATTAAAATGACTTTTCCCCAGTTTAATTATCATAAAAATTTCGAATCAACAACTGCTTGACAAATAATTATCATTATTTTCGTTATCAGTTGGTAACCTATAATTGTAAACAAATATTGATTGATACTGAAAGGAAACATTGAAATAGTAAACAGATTACAGTTTTGGTTAACCATTTGATTTTTGATTAATGATTTTTTAAAGACAGTTTCATTACAGCACGTAAAAAAAGCTTGGTTCGTCCGTTCACATTTCGGTCCATAATTAGATTATCTATAAAGCTCGAATTGGTAGTCCACTTCCCTTGCAACAACATAGAATTTTTCTATTAAAGGAAGAATAAGTAAATATTTGACGGTATATATGTGTGTGCATCGCTTTAGTAATGCAAACAGTTAGTCTCTTCTAGATTGTTTATTTTACCATGAAAAGAAATAACACCTACTAAAGTTCAGAATTTTTTTTCGAGGATTCGCACAAATAGAATGATCATTCAACGATCTTTTATTCAATTCTTGAAAATTGTTTCATCCACATCCGCACTTGAAATAAGTATTAAATTTAGTATCTTTTTTTTATGGAGAGAAGAAGGATAAACGTAGACAAATAAAAAAAGGATATATCAAAAATTGTATTAAATTATTGTTATAAAACATTTAAAATACTTGAAATACTTGAACTCATATTCTTCCAATAATTAGAAGCGCATCTTTACAATAAAGTAAAATAATACTTAGTAGAAAAAATGTAAAGTATCCAATTCAATATTTAATTAAGGAACGAAGCGAGAACGAGAGTGTAATCTAAGACTCACCACCCCTTAAAGTTTATCAAAAAATATAAAATGGAATCAAAAGGTTCTTGTTAAATTACTTTCAGAGATGACAACAATAATTAGTAATTTCCTTGATGTCACAATACAGCCTCTAATTAATTTCCAACAAAAAAATTTAAAGTCACAAAAATTTTTCTACGACTTTCTTCTCTTATACTGATGAACTTTTCGTAATTTTTTCCATAACAATAGATTCTATGTATTTTAATTTTGCTTTCACTTATTGCACTTTAAACTGAAATCGATTGAATATTAAAAAAAAAACATTTACGTTCCTGATCTAGGTTGTTAGTTGAAAATGTAAATTTGTAACTCGAAAATTTCAGCGTATTTGAATATATTACATTCATTTATCTGTTTATTTATTAACACGGTTATTTATTTATTTAAAATTAATTGTCAAGAGTGTATTTACAATTTACCATAGATCTCTGGGATAATGACTGTAATAATGATATCTATAATTTTTCATTCGTTAAAATCCACAAGGGGCGTTGCGAATCTCTTCAATCTTTCAACAATAAATTGAGAACAATTATTTATCATTTTTTATTGATCTAGTCAAGTTTCGAATGTTTTTCCTCTCTTTTTATTCCCTCCTAGGATACAATATTGTTCATTTCAACACTGCAATGTTGAACTATAACGCTTTATTAATTTGCAGAATGAGAGTGGACTATCTAGACGATAAATTATTGTAAATAAACATTCATCACAATGAATTTTCAGAAATGTTCAAATATATAAATCACAAATGGCAAATCTGAACATACTATGTATAAAAGCAAAATTTTATTGATCGAACAAAATGCACAATAAAATACAAAATAAAAAAACTTTAATATATCTTTTGATATGTAAGTAGAATTGAACGTGCGTTCTGCAGTGATTAAATTTCAATTTTGAACTTTCTAAACCGTTTCGATGTTAGATTTTCTGTAAGTGATCTTGACTTAATCCCGTGAAAACCAAGAAATTCATGTACAGTAGAACCTCTATATAACGAACCTGTAGGGGGGCCGTAAAAAAGGTTCGTTATATAGAAGTTTCGCTATCTATATAGTACTGATTTTCGTTAAAAAAAACATAAAGCTCCAGCGAACAGAACTACACAGTGATAAATGATCTTATCGTTTTTCTTATAGACCCTATCTTCAGTAAAGACAAAACAAAGTTGTTTATTGAAGTACTACACCAAAATTTCGTTAAAAAGGGGTAAAATATCATGTTTATAATAGTCTACGTCAAGGGGCTTCGAAAAACTTGAAATAGAGAAATTCGTTATATATATAGAGAGTCTACTGTATATATAGTATATATACGACACATACTATAAATAAGTTGTGAGAAACTTTCACTCGAAGTTTGTAATCATTTGTTGTATTTGATTTTGTCAGAAGTGTTGTATTGCAACCTCATTCCATAGACATTGGAATCACCAATTTTAACTTCTCTTCTAAGCTTATTTTGCTGATTTTTTTTCCGTCTGTTTTTTTTTATTTATAAAAATGAAGCTTTCTCAAAAACTTTGTCGTAATGCCGACAACGTAAGGTCGTTATCATTTTTATTTGATCTTATTTTGCTCTTGATGATTTGGTAATACCGTGGTTCAATATTGTTAGACTTTTAAAAAACATTTAACATTCTAAGATTACATTTGTTACCGACTTGTGTTATAAAATGTTGATAAAACTGTCAAAATAAGTCATAATGTTTTAGTTAAGCATGTACGATATCAACGGTTGTTTCTGAATTAGTAATTAAATTTTAACATACAAGGAACGTTAGATAGTAAGAGCCGTAGTTTCCTTATCTGGCTTAAATATTATAAGTGAATTGTTATGCATGTCATGTATTAACTTTATGGTGATATGATATGATATGTTGCAGCAGGAGTTTCCGGTTTCGAACCGGACTTTCTTTATCCGTTGGAGAACATCACAGTGGCCCAGGGACGAGATGCCACCTTCACCTGTGTTGTAAACAACCTTGGGGGATACAGGGTGAGTGGGGATCTCGCCACAGCCAGGGTGTGTATCAACATTACTATACTAATGCACCCATGCCTCCACAATCTGACTGTATATATATATTTATCGAAAATGGTCAGATTGTGGGATGCACTCCTATGCACCGAGCACTGCACCTGCACCAGCACCAACGCACCAGCATCAGAGCACCAGCACAGAACAATGATAGCACCCCAATAACCTATCCTCTCGCATAAACTCTCGCCAAGACACCTTTTTACAAAAAAAAAAAAACAAAAAACAAAACAAACAATTTCAAATGACACCCTTTCAATTGTGTTTAAACATTTTTAATCAATATTTGCAACGTTTAGACTGTTACAAGTCACTAACAAGCTATTCTAATCTTTTGTCGTTGTACAGACACACAGGCAAAAAAAAAACGCTCGATATTTGCTGAAAGGGGGAGTTATTTCAACGGACATTTATTAATCATTCGTGGTTTAGTCCGAATTTGACACGAACGTTTTTATGGCACGCTTCGTAACCATTTGATCTTCCGGTATTTCTATATAACTCATTTAAATGATAGGTCTTTGGCTATCTAATTCGATGTTTATTTAACCAACATCACTGTCGGTCCATACTGTAGACGTTCAGTCTTTTTTTCCCTCTCAATAAATACAACAATGTAAATCTTTCCCTAAGATATTATCACATCTTTATTCAACGACATCTGAATGTCGCTATTTATTTTACATCAACAGTTATTATCGATAAGAATGAAAATTAACATTTGTAATATTTCCAGTTGTGATAAAAACTTTGATATTGATGTTAAGTGAAATTGTCTTTAACGCTTGTTTGATTTAAATCTGTTTGATATTTTCAACTGTCACTCTTGTGTTACGATATTTCAATTTCCATTAAATTGATCGATAATTCAAACAATCATATCGCTATTTACTGATCGTTTTACATTATTAAATTAAACTGTACACGCGAAGAGATTTTACTAGATTGGACTAATTTTTAGTAAATGGATTTTATTGATGGTAAAAGTCCGAAACTATGCAGCTACTTAGTATGATTTATTCTGTAATGCCACTAGAATAGGTAAGTTTTCTTGGTGAAGCATTTCAGACGGTTTCTGCATCAAAGAATTAATGTATCAGAGGCATTTTATTGTATACTAAACAAATCTTACCAAATCGAAGGTTAGATAGATATGCAGAAATGCCATACCGTAATACTTACTGGAATATTAAATGAAATGCCCTCTTTGTGACTACAAATAATCCATACAATCTAAAATTTGCGATATACATATATAGACGAAAAGACTGATTTCTAAAGAATAGATTTTTATTCAGTAAGTAGAAAACTAGAAATTGTGGAAAAATTTTTTGAGAAAAAAAAAACACACCAGGAAATAAAAAGTTTTGTTGAAAGAATTTCAATTCGTGCTAAGATTTTTCCTATTTAGACCATCGAAAAGAACAAACTGCAACGTTGGCAAATTTTACATATTTTAAAAAAGAAACCTTCAATATATCATCGAAGGTTTATCCCACAAAAAGTTGCCTACCCCTATCTATCTGTAACAGAAATTACTATTCGACTTATTGTAGGAAAAGTCTTTATCCTTGAGCTCAATTTTGGGTCGAGGTTAGATAAGTCATCTGATTATTCATGATGGTAATTTTCCTGGTTAACAGGGTGTCCTAAGTATAGGGATCGTTTAGTTTTTGAACTTTTTTTTTTATTATTTATGGACCAATTTTAATAAAATTCTCAAATAATATTTATCAATTTAATGTACACATTGAGGGTGAAATTTTTATCTACAATATACACATATTTTCGGTTAAAATGAGAGGATCTTCATATTCACGAGAATATGCAATAGAGATTTTCGTTATAGATTTGAAACAGAGGACTAGTAGTTCGGTTGAACAATAGAATGAATTAATTACTGGATCAAAATATTTCATATACAGGGCATATTTCGTTGATGACGACCTTTAGTCGCCCTTAACACTTTCTATAATACAGACATTTG
Organism: Iselma pallidipennis; assembly: GCA_037464855.1. NCBI lineage: Eukaryota > Metazoa > Arthropoda > Insecta > Coleoptera > Meloidae > Iselma > Iselma pallidipennis. Next base: position 32,176 of record JAZBHA010000152.1, on the reverse strand, counting down.
TACTGGGCGTTATATGTTCTATTATGTTGCCATCTTTATGTAGAATCATGTAATCCTACTTTTGGATAATGAAATATGCAATTGTGTTTAACAAACAATAGATGATGTGCACTAGGCTAAATAAGATTAACTCTTGTTGGCAGTTTCTGTACAAGGACTCGAATGTTTTACTAGCATATGTATAGTATATCTCTAATTTCAATTCACTTTCGTCGTTGTGAACGACCTATAGGATTTTGATGTTATCATGTGTATGTATATCGGCTGCAAGTGACACGGTTGCGAGGTCACGGCCCGGGACCAACTGCGGGACCGTTAGCTTTCATATGCAAACAAGATTGCCATTATTCACCTTCGATGCCAGTCGCATCAGATCTGGTAAACACTTATCTAAAAGAGGAAATGCATGCCCAGTAGATATATGCATAGCGTCCCGCATATACCAGATCTGAATTGTCAGATCAACACTGATTTACATCCTTGCCGAATCCATACAAATTAATTATAAGACTTATTATTTTTCAAACTTTATGATTACATACAGATACCAATAATGGAATATTAACAAGAGGAAAAAAAATCGATTTGTTCTAATAATTTTCATTTGTAAAATAGAAGAAGCCGTCGACGGTATGGTCTTTAATTCCACTCAAGAAATAATGAAAAGTGCGTTATTTCAGCGGATTCCAACAGAATATCGGAACGGCAGCCGGTAGTGTTTTCTATTGAAAGAGGAGATGTATATTAAAAAGGAACGTGAAAAATGTTGGGGGCGCGGTACAAGTCCGTTTTACAGATCGATTTCGGAAAAGCGAACAACGTTTTGTTGGAATTTTTCACTGAAATACTTGCTTGAAACTTTTTTTTTTTGTTTTTTTTTTCTATACAAAATCAATTTTGAACTGATAATTTCACATTTTTCATTCTCAAAACAAGATGAAAATCCGATTTAATTTAGCGTCATTAATTCATTTCTAATTAAAATATTGTAAAAGATTTTAAATTACAATTCGTTTTCTTGTTTTTTTTTTGAAAAAAATTTCTAGAAAATTTAATAAAGGCACGATCGTTCAAATTAATGTGTCGTTTTGTAAAGCCTCTTTTATGCAGATGAGAAATTAAGGGAGTGTTTACTGTCTCACCATATTATCAGATTTTAGCCAAGTATTGGGCCTCCAAAAAAATTTATGACTTCCATATAATACAATTTTTATCGAAAATTATTCGATGAAATGAAATTTCAACTATTTCGTCTCAAATTCTTGCTTCTATATATAATATATATTAAAAAATTCAATGGTAATTATCAAATTTCTAGTTGCTTTGCAACTAATTTCAATGTTAATGAAGGAATGAACATTCTTTCCATAATATTAAAGTAATGGTTCTTCTAGATGTATCGGATTAAAATCTTAATATCACCCTATTTCAACCTTATATTAACTTAGAATCATTGTTTTATGTTTTGTAAAAATTTTTGCTAAATCTTCATATTAGATAGGTACTTATCTGATACTCGTTTACTTGCAAAATTATTGAAAATTTGATTTACCTACATACTGTAACTGTAGGGCTTGCTTTTGATATATAAAGTGCGTAAAACCAACTTTTTAGTGTGTTTATCAAACTTTTAATAAACTTAATGTATTTGTGGTCTATCAAAGGGGATGCATTAACTAAGAATCGAAATAGAACTGTATGCTAGCTGCACTAATTATATCGTATTTGAGTTTTATTTAGTTAACAACTTTGACTTTCTAGTACATATTAGATTTAATCAAAGCTCTTAACAGTTCTGTGTAAGTTAAATTCAATTAGCAATTTTTTCAAGCTCTTTTTTTTTCTTTATTTATCAAAACTCCAAATATTTGAATTTTCACTTATCCAGGTTAGTATATTATACGATTTTGAAAAAAAAAATTATGGTAATTTTTGCTTTTTGCACACTCACCGTTAATTAGCCTACATTAACAGTAATTAAAAAAGGCCGTATTCAGTACGACATACATTTTAGTGACTAAAATTCTCTACTCTGATAACGTCTAATTAATTTTATACTGAAGTAGAGTTGTCTATTGATATTTTGAAACACCATTAACAAAATTAATTTAAAAGCATTCTAAACGACAATATATTTTAATATTTTTCAAAATTTAATTCTTATTAAAGAAAGGCGAGAGTTTATGTGAGTGATTAGATTGATTACACTAACAGGTAAAAAGTGTTAATGTAGAAAGTATCATTTACAAATGAATGATACATAAAAAATTTCTTAAATTTTCTGTTTTATTAGTAGTGATTGCAATTGGAATCTTTTTATTTTCTTTTTTTATTAAATAAATAATAGTATTAGTTTGGAATACGTTTCCAACAACTGTTCACAATTCATTTTGGATCAGGTCGCTTGGATAAAAGCGGACACCAAGGCAATATTAGCAATCCATGAACACGTTATTACCAACAACGCACGATTATCCGTAACACACAACGATTTCAACACATGGACGTTGAATATACGAAATGTTAAGAGAGAAGATCGAGGACAGTATATGTGCCAAGTAAATACCGACCCTATGAAAATGCAGGTAGGTTGCCCTACATTCCTATTACTTAAACAACCCTATTTTTTTAGTCACAAATTACAAATCCTCCCATTTATTTATTTATTTATTTGTTTATTTAATAACAATAATAATTGAATATCTAGAATTATCGATATTGTGAATCAGATCTATAATTCACTTTGTAAATTGTGAATTTCTCTCATTGAAATAACAACGGAAATATTACTTTACAGGTAAAAAAAAGTCAAAGGAAAAACAGAAAGACAAAAAAACACGGAAACTGTTGAAGTTATTCTAAAACCAACTCGAATAATTCCGTTCAAATTCTTGTACTTATTGTTTCATTCCAAACTTTCTGCGTTAAAGTTAATTTCTGGGGAAGTTTGTCTTACTGTTTCCTTTCAACATGATTTGATTGCTCGCCCTGAAGTTGTTCTGATAATAACTTCATTTATCTAGGTTTCAAAAATCGTTAATTTTATTATAAATGTAGAATTCCAATATGTAGATATTTAACAAGTCGTTGAATTCGATTTCCAGTTAGATGTTTAAGTCAATGTGAAAATTCTACTGAAAATATCTTGATCACCATGAATGAGACCATTTTTTTTTGTAAATTTGAAATGTTTTAGTGGAACTTTAGGGCGAATTCTAATTCTAAGTCCGGTCGGATTGGCATTGTTGTACAGTCTAGAATTCTACCATTATTACTGCTATTATTATTGTTGTTATTCCCCTTTTCATTGGTATAAATGTTTAGTTGGCAGATCTAGTTCTAAAGTTGTATGATTCTAATATGAATGGTTAGCACTTTTATTTCATTGTATTGTAGGAATGCCATTTAAATGCGACCACCTGGGGAGAGGTTGATTTTCAACAATGCCACTTTTTCAATTGAATCTAACTGACATATCGATCTTCCAGTCTGATTCAATTTTCCCATTTCAATCGGAAATGGTTGATAAAAAAATATCTTGCATTGATTTTGTTTTGAAATTGTGAAAATGTATTTGTAAACTTCTTTAGCGATTTTGTTTTATTTTATTTTCGAATCAATTTTATATATTTTTAGACTGCATTTCTGGAAGTGGTAATTCCACCTGATATAGTTTATGAAGAAACATCCGGTGATATGATGGTACCTGAAGGTGGTTCTGCTAAACTGGTATGTAAAGCTCGTGGTTATCCAAAACCGCGCATAGTATGGCGACGTGAAGACGGTGGTGGTATAGTTGCCCGTGGTGGTCCAAATGGCAGAACTGAAAGGTTGCTGTCTGTTGAAGGCGAAATGTTAACATTAACGAAGGTTACACGATCGGAAATGGGGGCTTATCTCTGTATAGCCGCCAACGGGGTCCCACCTTCTGTCAGCAAAAGAATGATGCTCCATGTACATTGTGAGTATTCGATGCTTCCTTATTTACAACCTCGACTTTTAAATCAATTTATCACGCCCAAAGAACGGGAACTTTACCGACAGATCTATACACCAAATCTAGACCAGCCGACAATCCATTTAACTATTTATATACATACACGCATCTATACACTATACTTTATCACAAAAATATTCAAAACAACTCTTCACCGGGCAGAGGCGATCCCTCAAATCATGCGAATTATTCTCGATAAAAGCCCAGCATCCGTTCTGAAAAAAATCGACATCTACAGGATGCTTTTTGTTGCTTGAATAGACTGATTTGAATCTTTTCCGAATAAATATCAATAAACTACATTCAGTATTGGAAAATTTAAAATCACAATTAATAATAATAATGCGAATAAATATTTTGAAAAAAAATCAATTGTTGTCACAGGACGAAATCATGAAATATTTCTCTTCAAATTTTAATTAATAATCTTCGTTATCTTCATTATTAATAGGAACAAGTACAAAAAAATCTCAACGAATGACATGACGGACTCGGTTTTGTCAATATCAGAATTATCTATTGCATCAGCAATGTTCGCACATCAGAAATCAATTGACTTTTTTCAATCATTTGCCGGAAACGTTGTGTTAATAATATTTCATATGTCAATTACCATAATGGAGATTCAAATGGGTGCACGACAATTACTAAGCGATTTTCACGATATTTTATTAAAAAAAAATAACACATATGATAGTCTTTTTCGCTATATTATGGCCATATTAATTAATTTCAATGACGAATTAGTGTTTTTGAAAACACCAAAGATACATTAACGAAATATCAACCAATTTACGTATTTGTATTGAAAAATTAACAGTACGTGTATAAAGCCCCAAGTAAATGGTTTATAATGTGTTAATTGATATATCGGCTTTATTGGTCGAATAGCTATTTGATTTGTTGTTATTGTGTCCGTTAAATGTATCAGTTTATCAAAATCTGTACAGAGTCATATTTGTATTGCATTTATGCAGTTTAAATAATGACCAACAACTCAAGTTCTACTTAATTAACTCAGTTAATTTGCTCTTGTTCTATTGTATACCTATATATTTTCCTTTTCATAAATCTGAGCGATTACACGATTCTTAATTAGTGAACTTAAAACTGGAACATTATTGAATTAATTAGATCGAAAACAAATAGAGGGAAAAAAAACGTTTCAGTTTAGTTCACATCATATTTGTAATAAATGAAAATTAAGTAACATTGATAATACTTTTTTTGTTAATTATAACAAATGGAATTATACGGCGATTTTAGATATTTCTACTTGGAACCATAACAAATATAAGTGTTAGTAAAGTGATTCTATTGATAAGACATCTGTATTGTAACAACAGGAGTGGTTTATTGATTTTTAATTAAACTTAGTTCGGTGTATGGTTACATTTATGATAGTAAAAGAAATTCACAGTTATATCCAAAAAAAGAAACTTTTATTATTTTCTTTAGATTTAATTAATTTAATTTGCTGTTTCGCTATCAGTTAAAACTACATTTCAAAGCCGTAAGGGTTGAAAATTATTCCATACTGTTTTCAATATTTTGGAAAATCTATTTTTTTATCCACATATTTTATTAAAGCTTAAATACACAAACCTTTTTGTTTTTTTTTAAATACATAATATGGTTCGTATAACAGTTGAAATTTCATAAAATAAATAAGATACTATTAATATAACAGTATATTATGGAAGGATAAGAATTAATTTGTGTAAAAATAATTTTACTCTTTTTTTTTGTTGGGGGAGGAAAAAGGCAAAATTACAACATCTTGCGTTACTTATAATTGTTGGAATTTGAGCTGAAATGTCTGTGGACCATTTACAAAATTGAAACCAACATAATTCGTTTAAAGAAAGACGACATAAAAAATACGGGGTATATAATGATCTCTTTAGAAGTGTATTTTTTAAAGTCATTTGCTTGATTCAGCAAAGAATATCATATACAGTTAAACCTGTCTTGAGCGGACAGCTATAAGAGAAAAAAAAAGGGAGTTGTTCGTTTAAGGGAGGGACTTGTGAAAAAAAAATAACGAGCTTTACACAGTAAAGTGTAATATACTGGTATCACATGTAATATACACACAGACTTTTTATTTAAATTAAACTTTATTTGTATTACTTATTTGATTACGTAATCCTTGGATTTTGGTTTGTTTACAAGGACTTCACATTTATTTTGCTATATTTATGGTAAATGTACAATAATCGATAAATAATGTCAGACGAAGAATGAAAATTGCGCAAATATCCTTATTTAGGATATCTCGTTCTACCAGAAGATCATCAGGATTTAGCTTTGAAACTGATGCTATCGTATTTATAAACACGATCTATTGAACAATAGATTTAAAAAGTGCGTTTATAGCAGGGCCAAAGCCAAAGCAGACAAAAACTCTTCTTGGAGTAGCTCAGAAGGATATCAGTGGTAACTCACCGACCTCAGCTACGTTCATGGGTTGCAGTTCTTGTTAAATGAAATCATAGTTGCACGTGCTCCTAAAAACAGGCGTATATGATCTGTTTTTGTTGTCTTACCTGTTTTCTACATAAAATGTAAAAATATTAATGAGTTACTGTCTGCGTCTGTTCATTAGAGTGCCTGTTTAAAGAGAAGTTTCACGGTAGGATGTTCGGTGAATCAGAAACTGTCCGTTTGGCGGAGATGTCCGTCTAAGGGAGGTTTCACTGTATACGTGCGTTAGAGAACTTGAATGAAACCAAATAGTTTTTATTATTGAATTTATTATAGTAACAATAATGTTATTGTTAATGTTGAAGAAACAGTAAACTTGTATTACGGCACTGTTTCTTAAATTGTCTAGTGTTTGCTTTTAGTTATGATGTTGTAATTTGTTATCAGAATATTAGGGAATTACTGGTGTCGTTCGACACAATAATAAGTTTAAAAAAAGTTCTGACATGCGGATCTGACAGTTGGGATGTTTACTATGCGGCTATGTATTTTTATTTTATTTGTTGCATAAAGGCGAGAATGAACAATTGTTTTAAAAGCTCATATGAATATGGATGCGGCGCAATGCACACGATACAATAGCTCGGGGTAATGGGTACGCGCTAAGTAGACAATGCCGGCTGATTATAAACATAACCATAAATATAAACGTTGGTCGGCGTAACTTCAATCATTTCCCGACGTGTATGCTAAGCGCTCATAGATTCCCTGGTCATGTATTTACGCAATACGGAAAGCCGTAATTTATGTATTACATTAAATAAATAAATGTATGAAGCGTTCTATGCTTATGGTCAGGATGTCCACCATTTCCTCTAATAAACTTTCTAGAATATTTAAACAACTATTAATGGATTTTATTACAAGTAACATTTGCATCAAAAGGTATGCATTAAATTTGTTTCGTACAAACTGACATTTAGATGTAGATTTTAAAATGATTTCGTCGGGTCGTCTGTAGCTGGCGACGATTGGCGGATGCGCCGGGCGGAAATTAATCTTGATACGTTCCAAATGATAACCGTAAATCACTATCGCGTCGAATGTGACCAATATCTCACCCTCCATGTATATATATATATATATATATATATATATATATATATATTCACAAAATGTAAGAAACAATGTACTAGAGTTTCGGTCTTTTCAAGCAATTTCAATTTTTCCGCTTAAAAAACAACCAGTTAGTCAATCAATTCGGGCCACTTGTTATCAGTTTTCAGTTCCACTACCCGGGTCACAATATAGTGAATAATTCGATCGCGCTACCAAAGTTTTATCGTTGAGGGGGAATGAATTTGAGCTATACATCTACCGTTGTTCAGGCTGCTAAGTAAATATACTGTGCAAAGTCTGAAATTGAAAGTCATCTCTTAAGAAATGTTAGTGGATGGCGCAAAGAGGTTCACAACTTCACAGTATGATAAAAAGTACGAACAGTTCAACTCACTCCTATACCTATATTATAAAACCTTATCATGGTCGTTATGACTCACTGGCCTTACAAGACGTACCCTAGCAGTTATCTTACATTTGTTATCGCCATCTTTTATACGACATTTTCCGACTTAACGTCTACGTATCCAATATCTAGAATTGAATGTTATTCAATTTTTTTCCAATTTCTGTCATATTAGCCGAAATTATGATTGTTTCAGTAAATATAATTTATATTACTACGGTTTTGTGAATGAGATTGTAAATATTTTATCGCCACAGACTAATGTACCGTGTGCATCTCTCCAATTCATATAATACAATATAATTGTCACAACACTCCATTTTCGTGCAGTTTCCGGTGGCTATTCGTAACTTATTTCCGGTGTATTGTGGGTTGGGTGCAGGACTGCGCGTGACACCGTTGACGGATGATGTAAACCCCTCTGTTGCAGTTCACCCTCTGATTCAAGTTCCCAACCAACTAGTAGGTGCTCCGGTTAACACCGATGTCACATTGCAATGTCACGTAGAAGCTTCGCCGAAGGCAATCAACTACTGGACCAGAGAGAGCGGTAAACTGGTAACCTATACCGATCACGAACCTCTTAACCTTATCGGTTCTTTTCGTAGGAGAAATGATCATCACCAACGATAAGTATTACATGACGGAAATCAACAATTCTTACTATAGCGTTCAGATGAAGTTGGTCATAAGGCGGTTCCAAAAGGCCGACCTGGGGGGATATAAATGCATCTCGAAAAATTCTATTGGAGATGCCGAAGGCAACATCCGTCTCTACGGTAAGTCGTTTCCACTTACTTTCTGATTTACTGCTTTAGAACTATGAAATGTTGATGAGACTAGCACAGGAATTGGTGACGCAATAAAATGGAATTGGATTTTTTAACAAAAATCACTAAAATTTCACTTACTACTTTTGTATCGAATCCATTTTATACAAGACAATCTATATATGTTAACGGTTCAAGTCAATAGCTTCTCTAGCTTTTATTACTCCTACTAACAGTTTTCCTCAAACTTTACACCTTCAGCAAATACCAAAAAATCAATACTACATCACACAACAATTGTTTCCCTTTTTTCCTTACTGCCAAATATTGGATCTTGTCCTCTCATTGCTATTCACATGAAATGTTCCAATCAAGCCTTAACTCCAGTCACTCTACGCCACTTCATCATTCGATTCATTCAAACTCAAAACAATAACGATTATACTTTAGCTACTCTTACAATTAGTTCAAATGTATTCAATCAAGAATCTAAAAGTACTCTATAGTCGATTCAATTAATAATACATGTGAAAAAGTATACTTAAAACAAATAAAACACTAATTCGTTTCCCAAATTTAACATAAACTTGTAAACATTCAAATTGAATTACTTTCTTCCATTCCACTTAAAAGGGCATGTTGCATTTTCTTACCATTAGATGTGAAATAATACAATGAATTAATGATGTTCGTGTTAATTTTATTATTAAAAGTTTCCTAATAAAACGGGATGATCATTTTTTTCATCTAATTTCATTTGAGAGATTCTTCGAAATGGACAGAAAATGTTGTTTCCATTGTCATTCTTGCAGGGTTAATATTGGACGTAACTCAGCTCGTTTCTCATTTTGAGTCATTTAGTAACTATGCACAAGTACAGATAGGCGTGGAATATTTTCGTCTGATTCAATCTCCATGGTGAAATTAATGTTAAAATGTTGGGCGTTTAATTGGCGAGAAAAGAGATTAGAAGCTTTCGCCGGCGTGTCTAGATAATGAAAGTGTCAGTTACGTATTCAAGAATGTTATTTAGTTCAACCCCCTCTCATCCATAGAAAATGTGCATTTATATATAAGGAATGAAATAGTTTTTCATTTAATTCGATTCGATCAATTGAAATTTTTCGCACTATTTGTTTTGTGGATCGTGAACGTATTGTAATAAAAATCACAATTTACACTGAAATTGACTGATGTTTTAAAGTGAAGTCAATTATGAAATGCGAATCAATTAAATTGGTATGTTGTTTTTTTTTCGTTTAATTAATCATAGCTGTCATTAAATCTATCAATAAAAAAACCACCAGCTCTATCTTTTATAATAAGTTTTTCATTAAGTATTAATTAAAAGCGTTCCAACATATACCACACCCCTTTCTACTCTGTAGTCCAGTATGCGCAATTTAATTCAATTTCTAAGTTTATAAAAGTTGTGTATTATTATTGTTTCATGTTGCAAAACTTTCCAACCAAATATTCTTACATTAAACCAGAATAACAAGTCTTTAATAACGAAATTGCTTCTTCAATCGTGATATTTCTAAGGTATACAGTATAAACTGTTGTTTATTGTTGTTGATTTTATTTTATTTTTTATTTTAAATTACTTATATAATAATGAATTTTTGCCGAAAATTTTGCCTACTTCGCACAATAAAAACTTACTACCAATGGTTTTTGTTGTTCTTTTTTTCCTATCACAATCTTGTCTCTGTAGCTTCCGACATCTGTTACATGATTCTGTCTGAAACAGGGTTTCTAACAATCAACTTCGAAGGGCGGACGAAATAGGGGTTGAAACTTCTCAGATTTTTTATTCGTTATGTAGATATGTCACAGTTTGAACCGAATAACGTAATAATTGTAATGATCGATATTTCATCAAGAATCAGGTTTTTTTTGCCTCTCTTTATTATATCTACAGAAATTCCTTGCGTCAAAATGACGACGGAGAGAGTGGTTGTGCTGACACTAATTTTAAAAGTTGATTCTTTGATATTATCAAATATATTTTATTGGAACATGTAAAATGATTTTATGTTTATAGGTAATGTGACGATTTTGTAATTGCCGGTCACTGCACAACAACGATCAATGCAAAAATATCTTTATTTAAAATATTAAATATTGACTATCATTGCAGAAATGGAAATTCAAGAGCGAGTTGATTCTGAAGAGGAGAATACAGAAGAAGAGGTCGAAATAGAAAATACAGAGAAGCGTCTGTATAACGGCTTTCAAGGACCACTTACTGAAACTGAAGAGAGCAGTCTGCAGCCGAATATCAGTTCCAGGAGTTCCGGCCCGACATTGGACAGGGTGTTAAAATCCGGTATTCTACTTCTGGTACTTTTCTTGTTGATTTGACGTTGCAGTGAGCGGTGCGCGGACACAGTGTTATGTGATATGTGCCAAATCTACTCGTGCTTCGCTACCTAACGCTGAGTGTCGTCTGTATAATAAAGAACTGTCCTAGCAAAACATATACAAAAAAATATATATAAATATAATATACATATACATTAAATAAGTAGCATGAATGTTATATCAAAAATGCCTTTGTTGCAATTAGACGCTGCCGTTTTTGTTTTTGAATTGAATTTTCAATAAATATAAACATCCCATATATGTTTCCAGTAGATAATTTTTGTTGTCTGTTATGTTTCAACATTTAATTCCTGTTGCATCAAATGTTTATATTTGGGCTAAATAAATTGTTTCGAATTTATTTATTTCATTATACAAACCCTTCCGAAAATTGCATGCCAGTTACTACAAATCACCGATTAGGAGAGATATTTATACTTTGATTATTCAAATTTTGGGGAGCACATTTTCATTTCTGATTTTGCGATTTTATGGAATAGAATTTGTAAACCAATGAAAATACTTTCAATCAAGTGCTATGAACTTGATGGAGGAAATTCCAGATACAGTAACCACTCTACTGTATCGCTTCACTGCAAAAACGAATCTTAATATTAACTCTATGTTCTCAAAATTTCAACCACCCCCTAAATTATTTAACTTAGTTATTGAAGCGTTGAGTTTATCATATATTTATTATTGCATTGACACAATTAGGGTTATCGATGGAATAACAATAAATAAAACAAAACAAATTTTTCCACTGATTTGTTCTGAAAAGGACGAAAAAGCTAGGGTGGCCTTTTCGAAGTTTCTTATCACTAAAGCCACTAACTGGTCGACTCATTGTGCATTCCTGGCACATTTCTGATGTACCTAAATAGATCTGTGCTTTCATTAAACGGCAGTATCTCGTTAAAGCATCGCTTCAGAATTTTCGTTAAAAAAAAAAATAAGAAAACAACAGAAGAAGAACGAAGAAAAATCCAATGTTTGGACTGTAGTTCATTAAAATAAGTTGATTAAATCGGATTCTGATTTCAAGTCATTAAATGAAAATAACATTTTGACAGGAGTAAAATTTAACATAATATTGATATGGATTGTTTAAATAATTATTAAATTGGTTAAATTAAATTTTGTTTCCGTTTGTAACACAAAAAAAAGCACGAAAAAAAGTGAATAAACCTTGACAAGTCGTATTTTATAATTAAGTTCTATTGTTTTAATTGAATGTCACAACCAGAAAAATTATACTCAAATGAAATAAGAAAATTTGCGCATTTTTCTCTAGACTTTATAAACGTTTGTATGGTGACAAAAAAAATTTTATCTATTACAATGCTCATTTTTTTTCATATGATAATAGAGCTCGTCGAAAATTATCCCATCATCTTGTTATAATCAGACCGATAAATTATAAACAATAGTAATTCTATGGCCAATTTCAATTATCCTATTTGCCTATGAATGCCTTGTGCCTTTGTTCTTGAACGTGACACAACATTGACAAGACTTAACCCTACCTAATATCTCAACTGTGGAAATTCCAATAGAAATTTACAGTTGAAAGCAGTAAAAGCATGTGTTTCTATACAAACCAGTAAATACTTTAATTAATATTGCATCAGTTTCATTAATAACAATAACACAAAAAAAAGAATTACATTTCCTAAAATAATATTCAGGTAAATCGTTTCAATATAATCAATACAATTCGTTACTGATAGCAAACTATTTTTAATGAATTGATATAGACCGTAAAAGCTGATATAATCAATTAATTACTAGAGGTACACACTATTTAATGAGTGACTATTGAAATTAATTGACCAAATAATGTCGACTTCAATTAAATCTTCTATAACATACCTAGATCATTTTATTTTCCAATTAATTGTTTACCAGTTATTTTCAAATTAAAATTTCACATACAACGAACAATAAATTATACACAAATATATCATAATTATGAATCTAAAAGCCACCAACTGTTTCTTTACTAAGTCTTAAATCTGAAACGTGTCACAGCATTTCATAATTAAAACGAATACTTTATTTACTCACAACTACCTATTATCTAGACATTATAAATCGTTCATTATATTATGACCACAATACGTTAATAAATTGCATTATTATCTGATAAAAATTCTAGTAATTAGCGCTATAACATACTATCTACGTGACAACAATAGCTATTACTGATAGCCAGTTAAGTTCACGAATTTACACTAGTAAGTCGCTAATTATTGTTATAACTACATATCTTACTTTCAGGCTTCTAGTCTTTTGGTAAATTCTGTTTTACTGTTGAATTTCTGAAATTATGAAAAATTGATTCAATCCATTTAGTTTGGCCAATATGAGAAAATAAAATGATATCGATTCAATAATATTATAATGGAAACACTTTAATAAAAACGAAATTAAAATGAAAACTCACCAAATGCCAGAATGTAAAATGTATGTCAATAGTTTGAAACAATTTCGTTTGCCACAGAAAGCCCCTCATCACAACCGAAAATGCAGTCGAGAAAATTAATTAGACCGTTTAAAAGCAACCGTTCTGAATGTTTTCCCGTAAAACAAACAGATCTCGTCTAGATTTATTTCGTAAATATAGTTCTTTGATAAGGATTTAAAGTAGATAAAAGTTTGTATACATACATAATATAGAGTTTGATACTTTTATAAATAGCTTATGTTAATGATTTAAGACAAATGTTTGCTGTTGGTTTAGGGTTGTTTAAGGGGTAAATATTGATTTTAATTTATTTAATTCCATTGATTCAGAATTGGTTGGCTTTGTTTGTTGGTATATTATTGATTGTTTAATGATAAGAAAAATTGAAAGTTGTTATGTTTATAGTTGTCAGTTGGTGATCTTGTGGGTTCTGTTTTAGAAAGGTTTATACATATATACTATGTATATATGTATGTTGTATATCTATGTATGTATGTGCGTATGTGTGGAATTGAATAAGACGATGTCAACGGGTGTGGATGGGGCGTCGTTGCTGCGTATTGGAAGACAACTAACTATATCGTTTAGTTTCTTGTGAACGTGGGATCCATGAGAATTCGGAAGGGAAGCAATGTAAAGTTCCCATATATTAGACGTACGGGACGTTTGCATGCGAGTTCTCATCCATTTGCCCACCGTCAAGATTGCGAAGTCATTTGCCTCCAATTCTCCACTACATACATTCCACTATCTAAATATTCTCTAACATTTTATCATACGCAAGATTCTCACGCGAGCAGAATAACCCGCATTTCGGAAATGTAATAATGATCCGAAACCGTACATTTCCTCAGTTAGGTCTCGAGATGCACATTTAAAATGATTATCTTCGTATCTGCACATGGTAATAAATTTCAGTTTGGAAAGTTGCTTTTGTGGTCCGCTCCAACCGTAACGAGATGTTTCAAATCAACTTATAAGTTGTTCGATACGTGGCCTTTAGGTTGGGGGCGCAGTTTGTCATTTGGGAGGAAGGAAGCATCCTGTCGCACGCCTTACCTGTTGAGTCGCACGCTTTCGATTTGGTAATGGACCACAAACATCAACACTATCCCGATTTTGTTACAAATCACCCTCAACAATAAATTTTCTAAATTCTAACATGGACCTTTTTTTGTCAATTGGCGATTTTGTCACTTCCTGATTCTTGTGGTCAAGAATATTGGCTCATGAGGTGGCATGCCATTCCCTCGTTAAAATTACATCTGTCAGGAGGGCATCCGGTACTAGTAGATCCATTAGGACTCTTTCCTAGTTTCCTGAGCTTTAAACTGGTCGGCTTTTAGAGTATTCACAGTTGAACGCTGTTAAGTCACTAAAACATTCATCTATAGATACACTCATAGGCCAGTGATGAGTTTGAATAGGTTGAACGGTGCGGCTGTAACACTGCTGGATTTACAAACAAACCAACATCGATTTATTGTCTTGTAACGGCCAGAAATAATGCGATTCAAAATTAAATTTCCAAGCCTTGTTCTGGCATGCGAATGATGGTACGCTATTGCCCTGCGGCCGATACTACGGCGGACGGATGCTCTACAAAATCTCGGTTCCGGACATAGACGTTCATAGGAATTTCTCCACTGGGGGGATTACTGCACGATTTTACAAATACTCTATATTGGAGTTTTGTAATATTTTTATATTGATATATTTTAATATATCGTAACAAAACTATTATTGAAACAACAAATTTCCACTCTACCTCAATACATGAATCAACTAGAAATTGAAATTGAAATTGAAAAGACAATTGTAGAGTAAATTTTATCTAAGATGATTAAAAGTAATCGTGAGTGAAATGTGGATACTATTCATGTTCGTCGTGCAATAAAATAGTATGAACGTTCCTTTCTGGTAAAATGAAACTCTACATTACAAATATAAAACATCTTGAAATGGTGAAAATTATTTTTATGGTTTATTTTACACTGTAACACAATTTTATTTGAATTATTCAAATCCATTGGTTCCTCAAGTGATTCGAACAAATTTACTGCTACTACTAGACAATTCAATATTTAGCTTTCCAATACCTCTACCACATACCTATACATATGCATACCGATATTTCATTTCACTTTATCTATTTATAATCATTTGCACAAAAACGTTTGAACATTCACAGAAAATTTATCATAATTTCAATAGATTTAATAACATTATTCTGTATTACGACCTTTTGCAATTTGCCAGTTTTACTCCAATATAACTAACTTCTAAACGCCTGTTTCAGATTCAATACATAGATGTTATCTATACATTCTGGACATAGTTTTCATCAGTCAATATGTATCTGTCTTAATTAAATGCACTCGTGTGTGTATTATTACTACTATTATTATCATTATTATTTACATAACTACTGTTAACTAATCTAATAGAAACGATAACTATACCCATCAACAAATACTTCCGTTCTTCAGAAATGTATTAAAATTCTTTATCAATTTTCTACATTATGTTATCAATAGCAGTTCTAGAGAATTTATTTAAATTGATTCTTTAAGTAAAGCTATACGCATGGAGAAAGGGTGCACTAAAAGACTTCTAAGGACGTATATCCAGTAACACTTACAATTAGAAGAAATCAATGGAAAATTCAAGTTATAATGTCACATTACAATGTAATAGAGAGAAAATAACTAACTATGGCATTCTATAACTATAATAAGTACCACACTTTAATTAATTTAATTAATTGTAATTAATGACTTTCCTGGATTATTTCTAGCAAAATTCACTAGACATATAAGTCCAATATTTTCAAAACTGAAAGACCAAGGCGCCTTGCTTGGCCCTTTTCTTAAATATTTCAACAAAATCGTCAGTCGCTTTAACATCGAGAATGTTAATATAATATCGATCGTGGTGCTGCTATTCAATAGATTTCTCTCAATATGATGGGTCACTTTTAATTTAAGAAGGTGTCTCACAAACTCTAGCCCATCAATCGTCTATAAATTCTTTGACTGTAGATATAACCATAAACTTTAAACTGTTTCTATTACGACGACGAAGAAATTTTATAAAAGTGCAATTCGTCCCTAAAAATTGCTATTTTCAAGTTGGAGGGAATGCATCTCTGAACTCGACAAAAAATTTGATTATATTAAAAAAAATTTCAACTGAGAAAAAATATCATAGAATAATACAATTTTATGCTAGAATTGTCCATTTATTTTAAGCTATTACTTCGTGGAAGAGATTTTATGGTTGAAATTATTAGACAATAATACCTAAAAGGGAAAATGTTACTTTTTTTGAAATTCAACAAGTTTACTTTCAATGAGGTATTTAGTTATTTATAATATAATTGATATTCTTATTTGGGAGAGATTTGTTGAATAATGAGTTGGAGGGAATTTTAGGAAACCGGTCTATTCTAAACTCAATTGGATCTCTACAGATTTATCATGTTCGTTTTTCAAAGAAAAACAAACGTAAACTACAATAAATCAAAACGGTATATATCACTATTATAATTTACCGAATCATTGATTTGAATAACGAAAACTGAAGACTGTGCTCATTATAGGAATAGACTGTTTCTTAAATCAGATTGCTGCTCAAGTCAAGATTATCTTGGCTCTTTTAAATATCAATTTCAACTGTTCACACCTCATTAAGTTTCAATTTTACAGCTATTGTCCCATCTGGGTTACAGCCCTTGGGGTAGCATGCATCGGAAATCCAAGCACGACACGCGTATTCCGCCGCCTGTCTACCAATTA
Organism: Iselma pallidipennis; assembly: GCA_037464855.1. Classification (NCBI taxonomy): domain Eukaryota; kingdom Metazoa; phylum Arthropoda; class Insecta; order Coleoptera; family Meloidae; genus Iselma; species Iselma pallidipennis. Next base: position 14,826 of record JAZBHA010000152.1, on the reverse strand, counting down.
TATGTTTCTACAACCTTACCCACTGACAAAGAATCTTTTGCTAAAACTCCTAAAACCACCTACTCATACCAAAGTAAATGATTAATTGTTTAGCTAGTTTCAATGTCTGTCCTGAACTAGCCTGTAATTGTTTTCTTGTTCCAACATTTCTAAGGTGTAACTGTTTCAATAAACATTTTCCATTTGTTATCATTAAAGGATTATTCTAAAACACTATATTGCGACGATATTAACAATACATTAATAATCATCATCTTGACGTAGGCATTTTCTCAATGCCTTTTCTTTTGCTTTATGTGAAAATCAATCAATAGACACAGTATAGCACATCGTCTAAACACATACTATATAATACTATATATGGGTATAGATATATGGGCAAAATAAGATCAAAAATTCATAAAAACGAACATAAACTTCCTAGTGCCGACATCGACCGTTACTACTAACACCGTCAAGTAATTTTCTATGTTCACCCACGAAATCATAGTACCAAACACACAGAATTTCTGTCGCTAAAATGTCTTTCCATCTAAACACATAAATTCTATATATGTATAACTATTTTTTAGAGTGCTACCACCTTTATAATAGATTTAATCAATTCACTAACTGATTTATTTCAGAACTACACGTCAAATGACACGAAACGTTTTTTCTAACAATTTCTCTCCCAGTTTGTTCTCATGAACTGAATTTATTCATAGATCATAGATTAGATCGCTGATATTGTTAAAACTTATTAATACTTGTAGATATATTTTTTGTTCTCCAACAGCATTAAATTAGCATTAATTATGACAATATCAATTTAGAATAATCTTTAATAATATGTATATCAATAATTGGGGTGGGAAATTATTTGTAATAGAATTTAGGGTTAATCAGGCGTTAGCCGATTGTCATCTGCAAATGTTGATTTCACGAAACACAAGTTAAGGGTGCGATGTTCAAGAAATAATAATGTTTAAATGTTTATCTGCAACAGAAGAAAATCGATAAGGTTGATGGTTTGAATTGGGTCAAATTACAAGTCAATATTTGATAAGAATGTTCACTAAGTAAATTTTGTTAATTTAAATAAAACAAGAAGTTTTATTTAAGTGAAAAGTAATCGACATTATATCTATATTATAACTTTCTGTTATTCTACCAATAACTTTAACACAATTAATATTCATTTTATAAATAAATAAATATTTTAAAATTTATGAAATTTTTCAATTTTCATTGTTAAATAAATAGAAATAAATTACAATTCATTTTAAATTAAAAAATTGTTTTCATTTTAAAATAAATTTAGATCTTTTTTTAAGTTTCATCATAATACAGAAGAGCTATAAATTTACCTGAAAATTTATTATAATTTTCAAATTAACAATTAGCAAAAACTTAGCCAACCCATGAATAAAATCAACCGCTAACCGGTGAGATCAAGTCAAATTACGGCACATAAATTATTTTCAGGAGCTATTCATTCCGGTCGTACACAATAAATCGGCACTTAGTCTCTTAGAATTTAGACAACAGGACAACAGAAATTAAGACAATTGAACCCCTAAATTGCATTATGCATAATCAAATTAAAACCAATTAAATTATTGCCGGCTATTTAAATAAATAAACGCTCAAATAGTACGGTTGGTCAAATAAAATAGTAAATTTTATTTATTTAAACCATATTTGCTATAAATTTTCAAAATTTACAGTACACCTTCCTCTTGATTATTTTGAAAATTTCGATTGGTGCTCTCAAAAATTTAAAGAAATCTTCGTTTTAAATGAAACAACACGGAAGCTCACCTCTGCAGGAATAATCCTTCGTGAAACTAGTTGAGGATATTCTCGTTCAGATGTCACTCAAGGGTTGTTTAAAGGATATTTCCCCAATTTCAGCGCCCTCTATTGTACAGTTGTTGATATTGAAAGCTTCACTTTAAATATTAATGAAAATTAGATTACAATTCAGGATAATTTGATTAATTCCGTAGAAATTATGTGTAATAGAGGTAAGGCGAAAGCAGTTAATTAAAATTTAATTATATAAATCATTTATTGAATTAGATTATTGTCATCAAGTACAAGTATTTTACTTGTCCGAGGTAAAGTATATATGTATTTATTTATACATTACATCAATTAAATACATAATAACAAATCTCTGTAACAGTTGCTTATTTTTTTTTGGAAATATAAACTATTCTAAATAAATGATATTATGATTGTTCAAATCGTTTTACTTATAAAATTATATTTTTCTTTCAATTTTTTATTAAACTAAAATAAGGGTAAACATTGAGACAAAAACAAAAATAAAATATTTCTTTTTTTTACTAATCAACCAAATAACATATATTTGTACAATATAGATATTTTTTTAAGAACTTCACAACATTTTTAAAACTGAATTATTTATGATAATTGGTTATCTATTATACCTGTATACAGTATGTAAATATTTATTATTTATATACCATTAAATATATGTATATATATAAAAAAAAATGATAAAATCACAAATATGTATAGTTTTCATTCATTCGGAAGACATTAAGGATTTTATTACCAAACATTAAAACGATCGTTGTTATTTTTCCAAATAATGTATAAAAACCATAATAATAATAATAACATCAATTACAATAACATTGTAAATTTTACAAAAAGCTATTGTCATTTCTTAATAAATAAATATAGCAAATATACATATAGAGGTGAATATTGTCGTTTAAATTCCATTGTTGCAATGTGTTTTTTTTTACCTGAATTTCCATTATATAACCCACATTTTATTCAATTTTGCAATAGGATGAATTCTTCAAAGTCAAAAAAATAGCAGGTGATGATATTGGGTTGAAAAAAAAATAAATTTTAACAATCGCAAAATGGGAAGACACGGTGATATGAAACTCAGAATGAGTTTTATATAATATATAAGGAAGACGTTTTGCCAGATAATTTATCCAAAATTTTTGGGAATAGATAAACAGATATGCCATATTAATGTATTCCTTTTGTTTCCTCCGAATATTGTTGCTAATTTAAAAAAAAAACCTAAATAATATATATGTTTATATACAATATATAAATATAGCAACATAATTAGTCCAACAAAAAGATAACAACAAGACGTTATTGAATGATAAACTGACGGCATTATTACGTTGAAGATGATTCCATGGTGGTGTACGACTAGGACTTGGTGCTGATGTTTGTATTGGTGATATTGTTTTTAATTCAGGTAAAAATAATGTGGTCATTTCATGTTCATCATCCATACGATTGTCACCATTATCTTTCTTTTTCGATTGTTTCCATTTTTTCGATTTATCTTTTACTGGTGGTTTACGTGGTTTTGTTTCAATATAACGTGGTGTACTAGCTGTGCTCGTTGATTTTACAACCAAATGCAACTCTGAAAACATCAAAATTTAATACGTTCCTACGTTAACCATTATTGTTCTTTTAATACTGTACGTTGTTTAAAAAACGTGTTAACTAAATTAACTGTAATAACAATCGTGTACAAAGTTCTCTTTATGTTTATATTTTGATTGAGTACAGTTTAAAAAAAATAAATGATTATACCTTGCAGGCGCACAACACCTTCTGCTTTGCCTAATGCATTGGAGGAAGTACATATGTATCCGCCAAAATCGCCTTTGTGAAGTCTTCGTATTGTCAAATTCATAAGAAGCGAATATTCGTTAAGTTTGGTTTCTTCCATAACGTATTTATCATTCGGAATTAGTTTCTCTCCTGTAAGAATATTTATGGTGGAATGTTGTAAAAGGTTGCTAAGTGTGTTGAAATTATGTCGACAAAGCTTCATGAATTAGGTTTAGGGTGATATATGTATGAAGTGAAAGAACCAGTCTACAAGCTATAATTTGAAATGTGTGTAGGTATTGGGTTGTGTCCGGTATAACAGAGTATATATATATATATATATGAGTTTATGTTGGTTGAGCTTGACCCAAGGGAGTCGCGCTTACCGTTGTCCCGCATCCAATGGTTCATGGCTTTTGGGGATGCTTCAACATAACATTGTAGAACAACATCGCTAGCTATCGGTGCAGCAACTAACTGATTTGATACTCTAATCAAAGGATGAACTGTAAAATAGAAGGTTAATACATATAAACGGAGATGGTGACTTGAAGAGGTCACTTACAATGAACTCTAACAATCAATCGTTTACTGACAGATGGGGGTACGCCATTGCTGGCAATGCATAAGTAGGCCCCCATATCGGTGCGTTGCACATTTGTCAATGTCAATGTCTCACCGTCGAATGATCGCAAAACTGTAAATGAGTACGTGTTAAATCAGTTGTTACATCCAAGATAAATACATAGTCAATATATCTAAGGAGTCAGACGCAGTCTTATACACGGTTATGAAATGTACGCTCCATACATCGCGATATTTCAAAATGCCAAGAAATAATGTCGGGCCGGGCCAGCGCGAACGTTTCCAGCTAGGAATCGTCGCGGTCACCATTCAGCCAATTGGAAGAATAAAGACAAATGTTTAGTTGGGTTCTCAAGCGCTAGCGGATATAAATGCCACTCGCAATGCTTGTTCCATTTGATGAAACGTACGCTCGGTCTGCAGAACAATCATTTCGAAAATTAATAATACCGACCGGGAAAATCGCTAGAATGGTTCGACTTGATGTTTGGACACGCGCATGAATCCCAATACACCTGGAGATCATTCAACGGAGACTCCTTTAGATAATGGACGATTTGAAATTTAAATGAGACGGGATTTATCGGCACCAAAATGCAGTCGTGCGAGACTTGTCAGAACTACCAATAGAGAGTTACTTGAATTTTTCATTGCACATGTTCTTCGATGGTGTAATGCAAATCTGAATTCGACAGGAAGCCGGATTAGGTCCAAGGCACGCCATCTGCTCTTATTCTCAATGAGATATTATCTTCCGAATATAAATAAAGACCTCCATTTAATATCGATTATATTACTGTTACCTTGCTTTTCTCTGCCTCCATCGTGCCGCAACACGATATTGCGGCTGTCTTCTCTTCTCCACAACACGGTCGGTTCTGGTACTCCAGTAGCGTAACACCGCAAACGTATTGTACCTCCTTCCACTGCTACACCAGCACCTTCCGCAGATTCATTATCGTTAAGTATGTCCGGTGGAATCACGACCTCTAAATATCCCATCTAAATAGAATTTAAAAAGTTGATTACTTCTAGGCTACTTGAAAAATTAAAAACAACTACAACCTGACTTCGCATTGGATCAGTGTTGATTTGACACATGTATGTACCAGAATCGTTCTTTTGCACGTTGGAAACATGTAGTTTCCAGGTGTTGTGACCATTGTGTGTAACAGAGAGTCGTGGATTCTGTGCCACCATGTGCGTATGAATAGCCAGGATTGCTTTAGTATCCGACTTGATCCAAGCAACCTGAAAGTCGACGAACTTCTGTATTTAGGTACGGATATTTGCGTTCAAGCGCGCTAGATCAGATGAATCCGTCGCGGACTTTTCTATATAATTCCATTTACGGTATTTGGTGAACGCGCTGAATGCCTGGAGCTCCAGGAAAGGTATACTAACTGATTTTATTACCGAGTTGGTTTTGAAAAGTAGTACGTAGCAAACTCAATAAGTGCGAGTTGCACATCTGATTGGACGTCTTTGTGTTACCTCCGGGAGTAGTAACACAATGCAATCAACGCGTATATGTCCTCTCGGTGAGTGAAATGGGAACTTTGATGGAATCATTTTTCCAACTGATTTTTTTCTAGATTTTTCGTTTAGAACATTGAAATTAGTTTAAGAGGATCTTGTTTTCGACTTTTTTATATTCTATTTATTTACTATTTTTTTTGTGACCACTTCAACAGCAATCGATGTTGGATAATATCCAAGGAAGCAATTTGACAGTTAAAATATTTAGTATACGGACTGGGGGCGGTGTCGTCAGTGTCAGGTCCTATAGTGTGTAATATGTTAACCGATGGCGGATACGGCTGTTCGTTCTACCGTCGTAAAAAGCGGGAAATGTGTTTGACTCAGCAACAAACGGCATTGTCTTTTGGCTTGAATTTAAAATTTTACCTTATACGAGGATAAGTGATTAACAACACACGTGAAATAGACATCTCTCCCTTGGGTGACTGTGTGATTCTCTAACGGAGCTAAGAACTCTGGTTCAGGCTCGGTCATCTGACCTGTAACAAAAGAAAAGATAACTGCATGGCGCCGCCAACATGATAAGTGAAGTGAAACTAAAGATATTCAAGAGAATATTCTGTTGAAAGCGGACCGAGTACGTGGTCGGCGTACAAAATCGTTTCTCAACATAAGAATTCAAATACTCTAAATGTCACATTCTGTAAATGAGACTGATTTACATTGGAATGCTGCTTATTAAATATTTAACTGGAACATGGTGGTTGTGGGAGAGTGCAGGTGGTGAACTTATGCAGGGACGGATGTCGAGGGAGAGACGACGCCTTGAATAGCCGCTATCGGCCTGATGTGCAACTAACTTCGCAGATGTGGTTTAAACACAACAAGGTCTGATACCATTCAAGCTATACCACCCCGCTATATCGCTTTACGTATACCCTTGTCGTCCCGTCACTCACGGAAAACGTCACTTCTGGCACAGTAAATCGCAAAATCATTCAACTGAGTAGTCTGTGAAAAGCTCTGGTTATATAGTCTCGTTTAGCGTTTGTCATGCTTGAACGAGATGCCGAATTTGTTGCTGCCAGTGTTGCGCCGAATGCCGATTTCATACTACCCATTGTTTTCAATTGTGAACACGCAAATTGCAAATAAATTCCTCGGTCATTTTTACCAAACTACCAGAACCTACATTCCTTCAGACCAATAAATAATCACTATCCCAAGAAATACACGTTTATACTCAAAGCTATATCGATTTTAGAATCGGACGAGGAGGCAAATCCCTATTATTTCTTTAACTCTATCATCATTCCCAGCGAGTGGCGCAGCACTCAAGCTTTCCATTCTCTAGAGCCGACAAGCTGAAAATCTGCAATGAATTTGGATACTGTGTCAGCCACGCGCGTGAGTCGAACTATGAACGGACTTAGTCACAAACCACATATGTATATTTACATATATAATGTTTACTGTGAAATTCACAATGTAGAACCACCCATTTTTAATTTAGGCTAGACTAAAAGTTCTTTGACAGAACTAATATTAACTACAAAGGATTTGTTCAACACACCAATCACAAACTTCTACAGCTTATGCTCATATGTGTGATTAAATAAAAATATACTTTTCTTCAACCGTAACTTATTGCCAGAGGAACTGATAACATTCAAATCGTAAACTTTTAAGAAAACTTCTTATATCTTGATCTTAAACGGTAAGATGATGGACGTTTGGGTAACATAGAGTCTTTCTGAGGGATCTACGTTTGTAATACCGGTAATTCTCTGAAAGATGTCTATTTCGCGTAATTAAACCGTTTTTAAACACTTATTGACCCTAATAAATATAGACCGTCGGTGTGAGGTTGGCTTACCCTCGTCAATCTTCTCCTGATTTAAACTTTAACAGCCCAATTTACTATTGTGTTTCAGGGCGGTTTTGGCCCATGTAAGTTATAAAGTGGTTTTTGGGATCTCATTACCTACTTCTACAATATCATAAATGTCAAATATTAACATTAGAATTGTGTGAAAATTGATAAATTTCAAAAAAACTAATATTGTATCTAAAATAAATAATGAAGATTCCAAGTCTTCAAGTTGTTTTATTGAAAGAGTTAGTAGGTATAGTTTGTCCGTAGTAAAATCTGTCACCGGCACACAGGAAATCGGTATTGCTGCCAGCATGTTTAGTTTGTTGTGTAATATTAAATTCCTAAAATATCGGACGTCCTTGTGGACGTTTCATTCGCAATAAGAATGTGTTTAGGTATATTTTAGATTTTGTATATAAACGGTGATCAATGGCTGCCATGTGATTTGATCAAAATTAAACATTGATCGAACTTAGGAAGTTTACGATCCACTGTCCATAATATACAATCAATGCTTTCGACATGGTTAGCGTGCACTGTCTAGTAGCACATGTGAACGCTTCCAATAATAACTCACTGTCGCCGTAGCAGAATCAACAAATTAGTATTGCAACTACTCCGACATTGCTAATCCAGGATTAGCTAGGACTTTAACGCAGAGCCACAGTCATGGCGGCCGATCGCATTCACTACATTTCCGGACATGGGGCCCCTTCACTTTTTAGTCCTCAAGATCCACTCCAAGTTAAATCACCAACAACATCCAACGGAATCGGCTCAGAATCAAATATAATGAAAAATTGGACGGAGATTCCTTGAATTATGACACAAATCCACAATTATATAAGAGGGAGTCGCTACGAATTGCTGCATTATGCATTAAAATTTTATTGGTCCATGACAAGCTGTCGATACTTAGCAGCAAACAACAAGCTAACATAAAATACAAACATAGACTATATACGAGAAAATATTTCCATTATTAAATAAAAACATTATCGAGTATATAGGACGTTTACTTTGTGCATTCACATCATGACAATAGCTGACGTTTCATCATTATTTTTTGGGGCTCCTTCAGAACTAGATTTTTTCATAATCATCAATCAAATTATTTAAACAATACTCACAAATTTGAAACTTTTTAAAACATGTGTTTCGCACCAAATCAGATGCAACATGTCTACTGTATGGTAGTAGTATACGTTAACGATAAGACATCAAAAAAAGAAGAACTTTATAAATTTTGATTATTCAACTAATTCAATGTCCGATGCTGTGATCGATGATCAATTATATGTATTAGATTCTCGAGTTTTACAACCATAGCGTGTATTTGATGTTGAAACTCGCCATACCGATGGGATACCTTAATATGGATAATTTCATCGTCCTTATTAATTAATTAAATATCAACGTTAACGGGTGTAAACATTATACACCCGACAAAGTTTTTATTTAATTAGTAAAAAAGGACGATAAAATTATCTATATTATTTCCATTATTTATTTTGTTTGCAATTTTGTAAAACGATGCTACCTTTAGCAATCGCGAAATTTGAAACTGTACAAACGGTCTTTACTGCAATAAGCATTTAGGTTGTAAAATTAGAAATTCAGAAGTCCTTACAGAGATGTTACAGATTCTGTTTTAATATATTTTAACTTGCATTTTACGGAATACGTACAAAGTCTTTTGTACCAAACTGTTTGTTTACTGTGGGATAGCTTCCCATCTTATGCGGCAATGTTAGACGAAAGTTCCTGCATGTTCTATACTTTGTCTCTTCAAGCTAGTCTTGAAAAGGAAAAGAAATCAAGTCGGTTGTGCTAATAGTTCATATTCTAACAGAGACAATATGAAAATTTCTTTTCAAGTTCCAATTTTACATTTATAAAGCAAATATAAAACAAAATTAAACAACTGTTGGTAATTATTTGAAGTCAATTTATATCAAATTCCATCAAATTTAATAGCAAGTATTTATCCATAATATTAATAGGAATTTGCATCTTTTTCTTCTTGTTTTTTTTTCTCAATGATGAACGATTTTAAAGCCACAGGCGACACATGATGCTGTTTTTTTTTTTCTCGATAAGGGTGCGAAAAAGATAGGAATGGACTGAGAATAATTGGCAGGGAAGTATTGATGTCGATATAAAGCTGGAGGGCACGAGAGATGGTCAGTGTTCAAACGAGGTTATTGTCGGAAATTCATTTAGGTTTTATATTCACTAGAAAAGAATTTGAAATATTAATATGATCTAGTTTTAATTTTATCTTTTATTATTAATAAAAAAAGCTTATAATGCAAAAAATTTCTCAATGAATGTAATATGTCAGTCAGTATAACAATTTATTGAAAATAGGTTATTGATTTTGACGTAAGAGTTATGATAATGATGACGGAACAAGCAATATATGTGCATAATTTTTGGATATTGACAGGATGTTTTTAGAATCAACTTTTCAAATTTTATAACACTGTGATGATGAAAGAGGTAATATTACACTATATCTTCAATTTAACGGATTGATTTTCACAAGCAGACCCTATCCAATAAAAGTTTGCTACTCATAAAAAACATTCAACTTCCTTCCCGCAGTCGGTTTATACAAGATTTGCTTTTAGAGATATCTAAATAAAACAATGTAGTTTACTGTAAATATGTCCCTAAACAAAATATAACTTCTATCAAAAGCCTTTTGGGCATTTCTACCTTTTTTTTAATAATTCGGTAGATTATCAGAATGTTATTTGGTTTTTATGGAGGATTGATTGTATTTTAAAATTTTCGTTCCATATGTTTAACTGTAACTGCTGAAAGTATATCCGAAATAAATCGAAAGTGCTGAGTTGCAAAATTTTGAGACTTTTAGAGTTTAATACAGTGCTAATAGTGGTAGTTTCTTGTTATAAGTTGTTAATTTTTTGTTTCCTCTATTTGGTTAAATTCAACCGGCGAATATTTGTCGAACAATTGTAGTTAATTCAAAAACAGCGACTACCTAAGCTCTGTAGTCCCAGCATTGAGCATTTCGAGTTTAATGACGCGAGACAATGACATAGTCTTCGTTTATTAAGAACCGTAACACCGCTTGTTCGAGGGGGGGTTAGTGAATAGCTACGAGTGTCTTAATCCGCCAGTAAATTGAGTCTCGGTTAAGTTCCGGCTAGTGACTGGAACAGGGTATGTGCGGCTCATGGAGCTGTATTGTACACACGTCTGGCGGCTCAATTTCGGAGCGCACTGATCCATAAACGTCAGATATATACGCCGAACAGGTTTATGTCGTATTAAAAAGAGCTGTTGAAGAAATTTCGAGAGGCACTGATTGCGAGATCGTTCTGTTAATCTTCCTACAACATATGCGTCCTGTTGGTAATGTACAGTTAAGAAGCTTACTTATCAACGATGGTCCACTTATCTGCATGACCTTTGAAGCGTAGCTCTTGAATAACATCAAATTAGTCAAACGGAGAATGCGGGGTCCTATCAGCTGCCTGCATGTTGAATAAGGCGTCTCAGAATTACCATGGCGTCGGTTGCAGGCTGCACTACTCATAAAGCACACAACTATTGTTCACTATACTGTATGAAAACAACTCATTATTGCATTACGAAACGCAAGTTCCTCGTTTTGTCGTAAACCGACCGTGTTTAGATAGATCATATCGATTTCAAATAATATTCTATCTATTCGGTCAGTTAAAAATCCAAGACAATACAAGCACGAAAAGGTTTTTGCATGGAAATTCCTAATTAAGCGTTTATCAATTTTGTTGTAATCTGTTTGAAAATAAATACCGTGACAAAAATCTCAGAAGGAATTTAAATAAATAAATTTATATGAAAACTGATCTGTACTGTTACCAATTTAACAAATTCCTCTTTGATATTTAACAATTTTACATTGTTATTTATTAAATGTAGCACAATTTTAACAAAAATTATTCATACTTATATACCAACAAATTAATAATTCATTACAAAATTTAGAGATTCATTTGTAACTTTTATAACCGCAACCACACTAGGCTGCTTAATTTTAATAATCCAATAATTTGACTTTGTCGATCGAGCCACAATTTCGAAGCAGTAACCCAATTTTCAGCACAGATAATTACATAAAATACATATTTCATTGAAAGTGGTTTTCGTCTTAAAAATAACGTTAAAGAATTTTTTTTAATACGAATATTAGGTAAATATTGTTTAGATACACCATAAAGGGACTTGTTTTGTTACAATAGAGTATCATCTTTGTTCGTTAACAGGCAGACTCAAAAGAATACTATGCATACTGAACTAAAATGGTAAAATCTGAGGAATGCAGTTTAAATTATTTGTGTTATTACAATATAACGATACCTATTCTACCTTATTAGCTAAAGAATTTGTTGTGGAGATGTTTTGCATATTTTTCACTTTCCATACAAAATCCTCGTGTTCTATTTATTGATTTAATCTAGAACTAGATGTTTTTTCGTTTTAAAAACAATCGAGTATTTTTCTTTGTAAAATATTTTGCTTTTGGCTCTGAACGGATTTTGATCCGATTAATTAAACTATTCCAAATTTTAGTCTAAATCTACTTAAATAATTTTAGTATAGGTCAGAAATTTAATTAACTTGTTTCGCATACCATATTGGTAGATAGCAAATTTTATAACAACGTTACGACGTAAAAATACGATTTAATTAAATCAAAATTGTGTATTATAAACTGCCTCGAAAACATAATCATCTAATGTTATAATCCCTAAATAGCACGGTTCAATAATAGAGCTTTTTTTTGTGTCTTTCAAATATTTTTATTGAAATAAATTTCGTCGGGTAAATAGAAAATATAATTCTCGTATATCTTTCTAGGTGGTTTTTGTTTTGTGACAATTAGTTATTGTTGTTGTTTGATTAATGTGAATAGAACTGATTGCTTTGATTCGGTTGGTACGTCAGTATTGAAGTACGAAGAAAGGGTTTTGTTAAAGGAATGTGCAAGTTAATGGCAAACTGTTGAATTTTGGTTGAATATGACAATATTTTCCTATTGTCGACAACTGAGAGGACATCATTAAAGTTAGTGTATCTGCGGTTTGAAAACAAAAGAGAACCCACGTAACGATTCTATAACAGACACCAGTTTTGGACAACAACAACCGATTATAGTTATAATTGAGTCTATAACGTAAAAATATTATTTTTCAATAATATTTTATTTCGACCAAATTATTACTAATTTGTAGAATATTTGATTATTTACAGTGTTTAGTAATCTGTACATTAATTATAGTAAGAGTTTCCAAAACGTAACTATACAATCCAACTTCAGACAATTGACATTGTGAACATATCATTCGCGAGACCTAGAGAATACCTTAACTAAGATGTCTCTGTTAGAGAAATGTGTTTGTCGAAAGATAAGCCCCAAATTAACTTCCTTTAATTTGCTCTGTTTAGAAAATCATCCGACATTAGGTTGTACTGTTCTTCGAGTTCAGTTGCACGAACATTAATCCGATTTAACTAAAAACACATCTATAGTTATACATTTTCGAATTTCATTCAGGATAAATGATGTAAAAGTTGACATTGTTTTATAATAACTTAATGTTGTCCTTTAAGAATTGCATCTGAACAACAAAAACACAATCACAGTACAATCAATAAACCGTAAAATCAATATAAAAAAAAGAGTTACAAACTGTAGCATTTACTTCAATAGCTCCAACTGTATAAAGAAAATTATTGAAGTTTGAAAATTTAAATTTTTACGATCTCTGTATTTTCTCCGATTTGTATAAAATAAAAAGAACAGAGAAAAATACATCGAACACATTCCACAGATGGTGTAGTTTTAATTTTTCCAAAACATTCCAATAGAACCCCGCTTTCACGGATATAGTTTAACACACAATATTGAAAATGGAAATTATTCATGCAAATGTCATTAAAACTAATTTCAAATATTCACAATTACATTATTAAATAATTCTTTTAATGGACAAAAATAATATAACAACGCAGCTTTTACTGGATTCTATTAACAAAAAGGTGTAAAAATTTTTTTATTAAACAATCAGCCAAATGTCGTCATTAAATTTAATAACGTGAAATGGAAATTTCGATTTTTATCTAAAAGTTTCATTAATTTAAATTTCAATTTTGCTAATTCATCGTAATGCAGACTAACTACTATTATGTAGATCTTTTAACACTATTCATATTTATTAATTCAAGTATTTGTAGCATTCTGATTCACTAAATCGTAAAATTCCAATGTTATTAATTCAATTTATTTCTGAAATTAAATAACAATTCGAATTATTTCGTACCGGTTTTCGCTGCAAGTTTGCATAAACAATTTTAAGGTGTGTTGTATTAAGGGAAAATGGAAAGTGGAAAATTAAAGTTAACATTACTATTTGAATTATTAAAAACCGAATTGCTCGTGTACAGTCCTTTAGCCAAACAAACACATGTATTTATCCTTTTGTCAAAAATTGTGCAAACATCCGTTTCTAATTGTAAAGAAAACTTCGTTTTCTTCTTCATCTCCATCTTACATGTTTGGAAATAAACAGCATAATAGATTTTTCTATTGTTAATCCAAGAAAAAAAGAATATATGAAATGTGTGTTTGTCATTTCCAAACAGATTCGATATAGAAGAAAACCAGACGGAGATAAGTATGCGTGATACATGAGGAGAAAGGACGAATATTAAATCGTATTCTCGAAAAAAATATACCTACCTATATATAAAAATATCGCAATTATTTTCGTTTCTTCATTATTAATCCACACTTTTCCTTTTATAATTAAAAATTTGAAGCTTTAAAATCTGTTTTGCCCGAAATGTGCTAGGATGGAGTCGTTACATTTAAGGCAACAATATTTCCTTTTTAAATTCGGCGGGAAATTACTAGAACATAATCTATAATATTAAATTCTATTTTATAAAAACTATAACCTTATAGAAATTTAGAGCACGGACGTTGGGATGGTAAAAAATATATTGCACTTTTATAGCAGGATATTTATTGCAAAGTAAGGCAGTGAAAAGAGATCGCTACAAAAACACGTGGTTTCACACTTTAATATCAATGTTGTAATAATTAATGTTATATTTTGAATATATTTTTATTAATACATACAATTTCTTTTTCAATAAAAATGCTTGGATTGCTGCTGATTTACCCTTAAGGGTCCCCACGACAATACGTGTAATTTCCTCGACAAATTGTGCCCCTATCTTGAAAGTTGAAACAA
>JAZBHA010000151.1:89555-118330 GCA_037464855.1 Iselma pallidipennis | reverse complement strand
TCAAAATTGTTGATTTTCCACCACCAGTTGGTCCAACTAACATAACACCCCATCGAATACTCATTGTTTCATAGAATTGAATTACTTTCTTGATCATTTCCATTTCAGGTTGTAAATGATTTTCAATCATAATTTCATTGATAACATCTTGAAAATGACCATAATTTTGTTCAGGTAATTCAATACCAGGGAATAGATCACCGAGAATACCCTAAATTTATTATCAGAGGATCAATTGATTTGTTGGTGATTAA
This sequence comes from Iselma pallidipennis, assembly GCA_037464855.1. Taxonomy (NCBI): domain Eukaryota; kingdom Metazoa; phylum Arthropoda; class Insecta; order Coleoptera; family Meloidae; genus Iselma; species Iselma pallidipennis. The sequence continues at coordinate 118,076 of JAZBHA010000151.1, read as the reverse complement.
TAGGTGACGAACAAAAAAAGTTGGCGCGAATATAAATATACTAAATACAGTAGAACTCCTTTAATCCGGCGTCCTGTCATTACCGGCCAACACTACTATTGTTACCAAAAAGGATGCACAATTGCATTTAATAATAAAGCGTACGGTAGAAAAAAGCAGACAACATTAATCCGTTATACCGTTAGGCGGCAGACTAACAGCTTAACGGAGTTCTACTGTATATACCCCTATTGGCTTCTATTTCAGCCACAGTGTATGCCGAAATAGAACTTTCCTTGACGTGTGAACTTTAAGGGAAAGCTTTTTATTATCAGCGTGCAGATTTTCTATAAATGAAGACCTAATTGAACTTTTATTGATGTTGGTTATTTAAAGCCACACGAACTTCGTTTTTTTACTTAAGTGACATCCATGCGCTCAAGTATCCTGAAGATAATATTTTAGTAAACTGAGTTGCATGTACAGTAGCTGATTGGAATGAATTCACTGAGCGCGTTACTCCAGCCAGCTAGTGCACATGCAACTCACAATCAATTTACTCTTTTGTGCCCATCAGGATACTTGAATGTGTGGATGCCGCTTTGGTTATCTAACATATTACTTGAAATAGAACAGCGTCGTCAGCTAAAAATTTCGGTAGATTACTATCTCTTAATGCCGCAATTAGAACAACATCCTCATTTAAATCAGGATGAGAACGTTTCAGCGTACCAGCCATAACTAAAACACTCTTAACAGCTCGCATTCCAAAATCATAATGATCTTGTTGTGATAATTGTTCACTACATAATTTATACATTTGGACCATTTTTTGGGCGAGAATTTTCGATGATTGAAAACCTTCCGAATACAAAATCACTTCCGCTATTAATGCTGAAATTAGTTTTTAATTTAAAAAAAATAATGGTAATTTATAGTGAATGAGTGGCAACAGTACCATAATCAGGTACCATCATTGAAATCGGTCGAAATAGTGCCTTTAAATTATCCGGCAATTCAGTACGTCCAGCATAGCCAGGATTCATTGTAATAAATACGGCGCATTTTTCTTGTAATTTAATTTCACGTCCTTCAAATAGAAATCTTGATAATTTACAAAATTTTGCATTACGTATTGTAATGATTTGTTGTGCAATCACTGATAACACTTCCAGATCAATACGATTGAATTCATCAAAACAACACCAGGCACCGGATTGTGCTAATCCAGAAAAGAATCTACCCATCATTTTATAATCTAAACTTTCCGAACAATTAAATACAACACATTGTATTGCTAATGCTTTAGCTAGATCTTTGGTGGTTTCAGTTTTACCAGTACCAGCCGGTCCGGCTGGTGCACCGCCTAAATCAAATTGTAATGCACCCATTAAACACAAATAACATTTATCGGTTAATGGTGTTATCACTAATACACCACTAGCACCTAAATATTCATATCCATAAATATATTTCGTTGATGACATTCTAACTAGACAATCATCAATATTATCGTGCCAATAGTACTTTAACACTTTCAACCATTCAAAATTTGTACTGGATTGGATGTTTTTTTCAATTAAATTACGCACAATATCACGTGCATGTACATCAATTGTTATCAATGCAATCAGAACTTTTCTTGTCACTGATGATAGATCAGTTTGTATTAAAACTGATAAATCATTCAAATTATTGATGCACTTTTTTTCGAAATTCTCTAAAAGTATTTGCTTATTACCACCGGTACTATCTAGTACTGTATGTACATCTCGTGTCCACATTATCTGTGATACGGTTAATACGATCTGATTTGGATGTTCTTGTAGCCAATCAGTGCGTTTACTGATTAAATAAGCATTAATTGACTGTTTCATTAGACGTTTTAGTGTTGAAAACATTGCTAGCTCAACTTTTAATAGCCAATCTTCAATATTACCACGTGCTTTTAGATTTTTGTTAGTAAATTGCACCCGTTCACCTTCCGGACTGATCATTGCAACTATATCAGTTGTCATACGATTTCTATCATTATCATCATCATCTAAAATTGCAAATTCCAATTTTGCAATTGCATCGAAACATTTCCTCAAATATGGTTGTATAGCAAATGGATTTTTAGTTTGTGCTAGAATCTCGATTAATTCATCATTTGATAGGAAATAGAATCGTGGAAATGCTATCCGTTTTATTTCCAAATAGGATTCTAAACATTTCAAAATCTGTTCGAGTAATTGATTGTTTTTTTGTAGTTCTTCGTATAAATTCGGATATAAACATGATTTCATTGCTAATGGTAATTTGGCAACACGACGCATTAGATTTTTCCATGATTTATCAACAATTAGAAATAATTTTGATTCGTGTGGTAATTGCCGTTGGATATCTGGTGCTGAGAAAATCACCTCTAAATACAACCAAGTTTGCTGGCACGATATCCATTCGTCCTAAATTTGCAACAAAAAGGTACATAAATTACAAGCTTTTATTTTTATTTCATGTTGGATTACTAGAGTTTGTGAGAAAATTTCCAAAATCCGTATCCAGTCATCCACACGTGCCCTAATCGGTTCAACATGTCTTGAACTAGCGATTATATTAATATTTATATTACTTTCGTCTAAAACAGTTTGTATTTCTTCTAATGAACCTAAGATGAACACATCTCTGTAATCTTTATAGGGTAAAATTTGAAATTCTAAAGCTTTCCAAGAGTCTTCGACTTTTCTCAATAGTAGTTCTAAATTTGCTTCACCACTAGCTTGTCCGGAAATTTCCAATAATTCATCGTTATATTTGAAAACTTCCAAATTCTCGAAAAAATTCAACGTCAACATTTCATCAGTTTTCAATTTATAATTAAGAGTATTTTCGATTTTTATCCAATGTCGTTGTTTCAATGTTGGATTTCTTAAATAACCGATAACCGGTAGCTACAATTACATAGTAATCATAATAATCAGTTTAAATAACTTGAACCGTAGTCATATGGCAGATCTAAATTACAATTTAGTTGCCTAAATTGAGATACGAAGATTGCGCAGGCTTAGCATCATTATAAAACCCCTTCACACGGCCAAAATAAATTATAATCTAACGACAAGGTCAATACAAATTGTAATACTGGTGAATTGTACCCTGATGCACGGGAGTTTCACAATTACAATTAGCGCACGCGCAAGGCGTAGATTGTAATGTGTATGCTGTGTATGTATCTTGAACAAACAGCTGATGGCAGCTATGTTTTTAGATGCCGCGCATTCGTAGTTGACATACTTTAGCTAAATAGAGTTCTGAACAGCCAATTTATTACTAAATAAAGTTTCACTGCTCATTAATTGAATATTGAGTGCTGTCACACGGTAAATTGAGAACCAAGGTAATTGCGATCTTGGTTAAATTACAATTTATTTTGTCCGTGTGACAAGGGTTCTTAGACGACATAAGCTAAATTGTAATTATAGCTGTCGTATAACTGGGGTTGTTTTTAAAAGAGAATCACTTTAGTTCTCATTAATTCTATATCGTCTCGTAATTTCGGTACAATAGCATTTTTCGGCAATCCTTTCTCTAATAGTATAACATTTTTATTGTATTTTGCAAGAAATTGATTCATTTCGTCAATATTTAATGTATTAAAATCATTCGAATACCATTCATTTATTGTTTTAGTCCATGTTGTTAAACTTTCCCAAAGTAATTGTCGTAATTTTATATCATTCATTACTTCATCTAACATATCAAATCTCGTTACTTCCAACTAAAAATTCAGTTTCATCAAGTTTAAATAATTTTTTAAAACATTTTTGAACAGTTTTTACCTTAAATTGTTTTTGATAATTCTTATATTCTGTTGCACGTTTTTGACAATCTACTAATTTCTCTAGTAATTCATTCAGGAATTCTGTAACAATATCAATGTTTGTTTCACTATCGTACAACCATTCTTGTAAACATTCATTTTTAATATCAGTTATTTCAATAAATAATTTCGTTATATCATTATTTAATTCTTCATTGAATTGTTTAATAAATTTCGGTATATCTTCAAGTTTCTTATCAATTAAATTACGTAAATTACTAATTATTACACTAACATTTAGATAATTATTCATTGCTTCACTATCAACAATTATATGAAATTCTTCAATTAAATCATAGATTTCTTTCGTATAATCTAATATTTCTTCAATTTCAGTTAATTGATTATTCGAATTCTCCAAATATTCTAAATAATTTACCCATTCTTGTGTTGTTGCCGGTTTTCTAGCAAGATTATGTTCCATTTCTTTTGATTCCTCAATAAGGTAGTCAGTTTTAGTTTTACCAATCCTAAGATTTTTCAATTAATTAAAGAAATTAATTAAGAAATTATTAGAATAGATATACCGAGGTAGAATCTTCTCAAGATATCCAATCAAACGTTCTGATTCTGGTCGGACGGTTTCTTTCAAAGTATCTGTTTTTAAATAGAAAATTCCCACTAATTGATCGGAACGTAAATCATTAATAATTTCAATTTCATTATAATAACGGTTACATAAATTACGAAAATTTTCGATATTTGTTTCATTGCATATATCATTTTCATTAATTTCTATATTTTCACTGTAAAATTGTTGAATGAATTCCAGTTTTTTTAAATAAATTTTCACAAATTCATAATTATCTCGAATATTTTCAGTAATTGAATTCCGTTCAGCTTGTAATTTTTTATCAATATTTAAATAAAAATCTAATCGGGGTCCCAAACCACAAATACGCTCCTCTTCTTTACCATTAATTATTGGGCTAAAAACGTGTTTTTAGGGAAATGAATTCGAAAAAACGTATACGGCGTCCCACCGAAACACCTCCCTCATTGGATTCAAACCAATGAAATAGAAGTAATAGTTCATTGATTCAAACGCAACTCTACATCTTTATATCTTCTTCTCACCCTTTATGGATTTCCATAAGGAAATTCCAATACAAAAGTCCTCACTATTTAAGGATTTGCTTGCTCCGCCCAGCAAGCTTAGCAGGACATTTGAATCATATATCTATCCTTGTTCCTATCGCAAGTTTATAACCCTGTCCTTTACTATTTTAACTTATCTACTATGGCCCGAGTTTGTCAGCTCTAATGGGTGGGGAGAAGATGATGATGTGGATTTTCGTTTGGATTGATTTCAACTGCTAAACAACTCCTTAGAGATAGAGATAAAGATGAAGAGTTGCGTTTGAATCCAACTGATTGAGTCAAAGCCGACTGGCAACTTTACGAGGCTTTGAATTGATTTTCAAATGCAGTAAAACGCGATTATAACGAATTCCACGGGGCCGCAAAAATTGGTTCGTTATAACCGTTATTTGTTACACTTGTGAATTGAAAAAAATATGTGCAATTTCGTAAAAATGAGAGAGTCTACAACAAAAGTTGGGTTTTCTTCAGAAACAGATAAGCACAAACATACACTAGCCTATTTTAACTGGTTACAGTGCCCTGTAAGTGTACTTTCTTGCTAGACATGCTGTTGAATAAAGGTATTTTTTTAGAATTGAACGTCAGAAATCCAAAATTGCACTGATTTTGCTTCTCTCATTTATTTTTGGAGTTACTTCTAATGACTTTCATTCGTTATATTCGTGAAGTCGCTTCGCAATTACGGTAAACAAAAGGAAGTTTGAACATTCATCCAAATTTGTACGCTATAGCCGTGCATTCGTTATATCCGTGATCGTTATAACCGAGTTATACTGTATATTTTTGCGAAGAAAAGTTATATGGTGATAGTCGTGCCAGGTAGTCGGTTTTCAGTGAGACATCCTATATAAAAATTGTTATTAGGGGCTGTTCATACACGCATGTTAATGATCATTAGCGCCCACGCAGCGTATTTGATATCCTTGTCTGTCCTATGTCACAGCGATAAGTTGATACTGTCGAGACGTGAATCTTCGTTTGCTTAATGATCATTAACATGCCGTGTATGAACAGCCCCTTACTTTGTAAAAGGTGTATAAATACTATCAGTAATCAATGTTTTAATGTTTCTGGTATGTTCCAGCCATAAATTCATAACTTGTTGAAAAATATCATAAACAACATCAATTGATGGATTTATATCAATTTCATTATTATAATTTAAAATGATATCAGTTTTAAATAGTGATAGTTTTGGTGGGGTTTCACGTAGATTTTGTTCCAAATTTTCATTATATTTATAATTTTCAATTGATTCTCTTATCGGTAAATAATGTAAATGTTTTAATAAAATCTCATTTAATTGTTTTGTTGAATTAACAATCACTTTATGCATCATATCAATTAACATATAATCAATTAAGATTATAAAACAACATAATCGTTGACAATAACGACGTTTCGCTGCTTGCTCAATATATGATGATTTTTGTACTTGTTTCGATCCTTTTTTTACTAAAATAATAATAATGATGATTAAAACTCGATTATCCGGATCATACGGTACAGGATGTCCCAGCGAAAAATACCGGACCCCTCATTCTTATCTATTTATCGATTTACAAAACAAATTGGAATGTAAATACTGATAGTGGGGCAAGATGGGACATGCTGTATATTACGAGAAACATTCACAAATTCGATTGTCCGGAGCCTTCGTTATCCAAATTATCCACGTTTAGTCCAGATAATCGAATCTGTATTGGGGGAAAATTGTTGTTTTTTACATTTAGTCGGAAGTTCGTTAACAACAAATCCTTGGTCTAGAAGTGCTTTATGGCACGTATTCGCCACAATAACTCGAGCTTTTTCACGAAATTCGTTAATTTTAGCAATTGCAGTTTCCAATTGATGCATCTACAATTTTTTGCTTGATAATAGAGTCTTAAAAAAAATATTAGTTTTGTCCCGACAAGAATCCGAAATCGAGAGAAGAATCAAAGGATGCGCAAATGTGTTTAAAGTACTCAAACTATTTCGGACTGTTCTTACAGTTTCCGACTCTTGTTGGAACACACCTATAAAAATTACTTGATTATCGATAAAATTAAACAGGAGGATATTTTCAATTTCTGTTCCATCAATAAATGTTAAATCAGACAAATGATAACACATTGTTTGAATCTCGATTAAACATCTATGTAAGTCTCTATTTAAAATAAATAAATTTTTCGTTAGATTCATTTGGGCATTTTTAAATTTTCGATAAATTATTATTTTACGCCATAAATAGAATCCTTTCCATAAACGAAAATTGAAAAATACTTTCAATCTCATCAATTTACAATATAATTTATATTCATTCTCCCATTTATCTAATGTTGTAAAGATTGTTTCTGAACCTAAATGTTGTAGAACACCTTGATTGCTCATCGTGAAAAAATTACTAGGATCCACTCCAGAATAAGGAACAATCCTTAAATGATAAATGTAATTTTATTTTTAGGGAATAGACGAGGAAATTGTTTGTTATACTTGAGTGCATACGGTGTATATTGTTCGGATGATTTTGGTACAGCATAAGTCATATAAATAAAGGATTTATCTGTTATGTTTCGCATATGATCAATCCAATACTGTTGATCCATCACATTACCAGTTCTGTGATGTGGTAGAATCTTAGCGGTTTTATCACGAAACTGATAAAAACTCTCCTCACTTGTAGATTGACGAATCCCCACTAAAAATTAGTTATCATCATTTTCAATCGATACAGATGTTATTGGTAGCATTTGAACCTTCCGATAGTTGTGGTACATTAAATGTGGTAATTGCTTTCTTTTTGGCTAATTTCTTCTGAGCTGCAGCAAAACCGGCCTAAATTTATTTGGAAATTAATGGAAAATCCTTAAAAATTATAGGAAAATGTAGTACCAGTGGTTCTGGAGGTATTTTTTTATGTTCGATTTTCTCCAGTAGTTTTCTGTGCGGTACATGGAACTGAACTGTGTTGGCATCCCTTTAAGGAATTAACAAGAAACCTAGCTGAAATTTTGTGAAATTCTAGTGGCCTGTCTGGCCTACAAGAACCGTTGGTTAGAACATTAGAAGAGCCTTTCAGAAGCTCTCAAAAGAGCCCGTTAGATAAAATAGACCAGACATAAGTGGAGTTATAGGGCAGTGCCAGTTAAACATGCAGAAAATGTTTGCCCATGTGCTATGGGGGCGATTTTTCCGGAAACCGCACTGGTCCGGACAGAGACTACCTATTGAATACGCTCCGGGCTTTATGAAAGACTAAGGGCTGGTTTTGTAAGAACTGTACGAAATTGGGGCTTACAACGGGCCATTCATTAGAGTATCAGTGGAGTATCACATTGCACCACATCTCTACAAGGGTTTGTCTACACGGGAATAGTTTTCTCTTCTGAATTTATACACTCTCTTTCTAAAAAGCAAAGGAGGACAGCTTCCTCTAAGAGACAGAGGTAACAAGCTCTTCGTGTAGGCACACCTTTAATTTAAAAAATCTGTTTTTTTTTGGATAGCTTGATTTTTACTGACCGATCATATTGTTTAGGTGGCTTACACACTAGACGTGTTTGTGCAGATTCTTCCTGAGACGTGGCAGCTGTTTCCTCGTCTTTTTTCGATTGCACTTTTTCAACATTTCTGGACTTTTTCTCCATAAAATGCAGAAATTTTATAAAACACCACTTATTACACAATTTATTTATTCTGTAACTATGGTGTTACTGTCATAGCAACAGTTGCAGGATTATTGCAGGAAATTAGGGAGGAAAAAGACAATCAAAAATGTACTGCAATGGTTTATGAAAATTGGTGAAAAAAAATACCCTTCATTACAATTGATTCTGCAAGTTGTATTTTTTATGAAAAAACAGAAAAGGGCAATTATAATAATTCCTTAAAACGAAATCAAGTTTCACTTTTCTGTTTGGCTAAACTTTCCAACTTAGCTAATACTAAACTTACATCAGCATCTTTAGCTAATTTAATATAAACTGAATTCCTGATATTATGAAAAACAATCCAACCATTTACTTCTTTGGCAATTGTACGTAGATGTTGTTCCATTTCGGTATCATTTAAACGTTCTGAATAACAATTGGCTAATTTCTCTAAAACGGTTTCTAATGATAAGACACTCTTCTTTTCAGAAACAAATAGATTTCTTATCAATCGTGCAATTTCCGGTAATCTTGAATATAATTGAATCTCTTTATCTTTATCACTGGATCGTGTCATTGACATTAGAGCTTTTGCAGCTTGTTTCTGACGAACTTTTTCCAATAAAGCTTTCGGTATACCTTTCAAAACAGATTCAGGATGTTGTGAGACTGTTGTTGTTGGTAATGATTGATTAGTTTCTTCTTTACTTTTTTGTTGTTGTTGTTGTAATCTTTCTAAAGCTTTACCCATTTTTGTATTACAATTAAATAGTTGTTTAGCTCGTTCTAGGACTTGTTGACCGGTCAGTTTCTCCTCGTCAGGTGGTTGAGGTACGTCAGATTGTTCAATATCAGGTACTTTTTCAATATCAAATTCCGGATGCCAACGTGTAATTTTCTCTTTTGATATAATCATTGGTGGTATTAATGATTGTAAAAATTCATTATGATAATCTTTTACTTTATCTAATAATCGATTATAAAGTGTACGTTTACGTTCTAAAATTACTTGTTCAGTTATTTTATCATCATTATTATTACTATTGTTTTGTAGTTTTATAACCAATTCCCATTCTTCACGTTTCGTACCAGTACCGAAAACACGTAATTTCTCACATGTATATTGATAAGCATCCGGAAAAATATATTTAATCTGTGCTAGATGTTTCATAGTTAGATTACGTTTCAACATTTTCTCAATACTTGGTTTCAATTTTTTAAATGTTATCGTTTCTTTACGATTAAACAATATTTGACAAACAGTATCGATACCTTCAAACATTTCATATAAATAACGATATTTAAATGGTAGTTTTAATGCTGGTTTTGATGTCGTTTCTAAAATTTGCTTCGATGGACTTTCTTGTAACAGAGCAACAGCATTCTTGGTTGGACTCAAACAATTAAATAGATTTTTACGTACTGATTGTGTTATGTCTTTTCGTGGACTTAGATATAGTTTTTCTGGTGATTGAACTTTCGGAGGACTAAAAAAACAATATTCAATTATTGAAAATTATTAACTATACAAGAAATTACCTTAAAGGTACTACAAACTCAATCGACTTGAATTCTTTCAATTTTGGTGATTGTTGTGTAATCTTCAATGTACGTTCTTCAGCTTCTTTTAATCGATTCGTTGATTCGTTAAAACGTTTTATTGATGATTTCAATTCAGCCAAACGAGAACTTTTCAATAATTTCTTTTTAATTTCATCCAAATCTAAATTAGCTCTAGTTGGACCTGGTTGTGGAGATTGTTGTTGTTGTTGTTGTTGTTGTTGTGGTGGTGGTGTTTTACATCTCTCGGTAATTTTATTCATATTATTCAGCATTTCTTGAAGCTTTTTCTGTTTCGTTTCATCAATTTTCTTTGGAGCCTTTGTAGAACGTACAGTCTTCTTGGTACCATTTTTATTCGTATTATTGTTATTACCATTACTGTATGATAGATTTACAAGTTTTGTTGGTTCTACAATTGTTGTTCCAGTTTCTTTTAATTGATTCTTGATTATATTCTCAGTTCTTGAACTAATAATATTACTACTAGTGTCTCTGTCAAGTAACCGTACCTTTTTTGCACGATTTAGTTTTAGATCTTCAACAGCGGAACGTTTGCGTGTATTAAAATAACAAGCTATAGATGGTTGAGCCATTTTTTTAATGCAAAAAACACAAAAATTTTGTCAACAAAACACGATTTAAAGAGCCACAGTAAAAACCGTTACTTTCCCTCCATTTAACTCTGACAGATGTCAAACTACCGTTCTACCAACATAAATTCAACTATTTCCAACAAAATCCCCTAAATTTCACCAGAATTATGTTGGTGTTGTCAAAAACTGACTTGTAGTTAAATGTAGCACTAAAATCCTGTCATCTGTCAATATTGGCGGTTTATTTGAATCTAACAACTGTTAGTTAAATGCAGCACTGAATTGGCGAATTATTTGAATCTAACTGGTGTTGATTAAACGAAGAAGTCACTGTTGACAGTCTGTTCAATTTCTGATAACACATTCACCAGTCTCTTTTTGATGTCGTCCTCTGGTGCCGTTCGTGGTACACCGTCCTCGTTATCCGGATTGGCACATTGTCGCAGAATCGATGCTAATTCGGATGGTGTATGTTGCGACATCAATAAACCGGGTATAATAATTGTATTCGAAACACGCCAGCCTAAAAATATTTTCTCACAAACAATTTGTAAATTATTATTACCAATATAATTGGTGCATTTTTTCAAATGTTTCAAACATTTCGATCGGCAATCATAAAAATCACAATCTTCATCTCTTTCACATTGATCAATATTCGTTATGATTTGATTAATAATCGATTTCGGATAGACACTATTTAGATCAAGAAATTTCAATTTTGTAGTTGTTTTAATTATACCGAAATGTTGTAGTTTTATGTCGCATAAATATAGCGGTTCTTTAAAACTATTCTCCAATTCATCTAATAAATCTAGGATTTGTACAGCAATTCGTAAACGTTTACCCCAATCTTCTCTAGTATCACTGATTGTTAACAATAATGATGTGTCTTGAATTGGTTCAATATATTCAACAGCATAATATTGACCACATGTACCTAATAATTGTGGAAATAAATCTTTATCGGTATAAACTGTTGATAATAGATATTCGTTGTCTTGTAGCAATATCCATAAATTGTCCATTTCACGGTGTCTTTTCGTTATATCCGTCTCTTCGTGTGTTGATTTAAGCCTTGATAGTCTTGCCACAGTTTCATGTGGCAATGTTAGATTCAATTTCTTTCTAACAATATTCCGTATTGTCGATTGGAACTCATTTTCTGTTGGATATTTAACAATGCCATTATCATACCAATGCAGTGTTTGTATATCAGTTGATGTGGCTGATTTAAATACTAATCGTCTATGGTGCCATTCACCACTAAAAACTGCTTCTTTCGTTGATTGGAATGAATGGCATGTTAATGAATGGATATCTTTACTGGTACATAATGGTGAACATAGAGTACCAACAGCACGACCATCCTCATACCATTTGCACTATAGAAAATTTTGTTTGTTGGGTTGTTGTTTTTTTTGGGAGGCAAGAAAAAAGGTCATCAGAACAAACTTGTTGGCATGCATTGTTTTTATTCTATTCTTACCATTCTGGTCACATGTTGCCATGCTTGCAGGTTTGTACACAATAAATTCCATTTGAACAGAAAATAAATGAAAGTCCCCGAAAGGATCAATATTGAATAAACTGTATATTTATAATTGTACACAAGACCAGGTAGACGACGTGTTAGTCCTATCATGATTTACTTATAATTTCAATAGAAATAATTACATTTTTGGAAAATTTCGTAATAGTGGTGGTGACGGTGACGGTGGTAGCGAAATAATAACACATGATTTGAGGGATGGACGCGCGCAATTAGGACGACGCGCGACGCCGACGTCGATGTGGTTTCAAACGTGCCAAACATGTTGAATTGTTAGGCAATGACAACAATTAAAATTTGAAAATTCACTCATTTTGACCTGTGTGTTGTTAACTACCACAATATCCTGTAAATTTCCTCTAATTTAATTTATTCACTATTGTTGAAATTACTTTGATTAGTTGTTATTCTCGTATTATTAGTTAGTAGCGAATTGACCCAGTTTTTGTCGAATGTCTAGTAAAGTTTTACAGAAGAGCGTCGCGACGCCTCCTCCTTGTCGTCGACCTAATTCTCTCTCTCTCTCTCTCTCTCTCGTTTTCTGCCTGTGTGTGTTTTAATCTTTTTGATTTCTGTTCAACTAGAGCCTTAGTGGCTTTATAAAAATAGAAAATATTGTGTGTATGTGTGTGGGGATCATCATTGAAAAAGGACCAATGGTGGGGCCTGTATCTCACAGATAATGTGGTGCACCACACCAACTGGCAGCAGCAGCAGGAGACGACGAGAGCGGCGCCTCTATCGTCGCACCGCGACCTTGTTTCGCCCTTGTTAGTATTTCGAGTGTTGTGATAGTGTCCAAAGGAAACGGACGCTAAAGACCGTTCTTGAAGAGGGGGACGACGGCTACGGCGACGACGACGACGGCGGCAGCAACGACGTCTCAACATATACCACTAATTAACAGCGAACATCAACAATAGCAGGTCTGTTAATTACACTGAAATTATACAAATTAATCTAAAAAAAGACGTAAACAAATATAAAAATATAAAAATAAATTTGCATGACCTGTATGTGTGGTATTTTTCATTAATAGAATACATTATTATTGGCCTAGGTCAAATCTAATTTCTGATAACACAGCCTGTATAAATGATAAGACGAATCCAATTATCATCATCGTCATTTCTTGATAATTATTGTCTAGAATCTAGAATAATCAAAAAGAGTGAATTTTCAATGATCTGTTTAAAAGTTTTAAAGTTCTTCAACCCCTTGCCGAAGAGGGTGAAAGATTTTTTAGGTCATGACACCCGTTAATTTCGTCCTACAATTGACCGGTTAACTTATACGAGTTGTGCTTTTTTTCGATCTATATCCAGAAGGTTTTTTTCTCAATGTACTGAAATTTAAAAATAGATTAGTGAGTTTAATTGTAATTAAGATTATTTTATTTAATAATATTCGGCGCAATCACGTGCTTGTCTGGAACAGTTCTTTTTATTATTGTTGAAATTATTTTAATATCTTTGTTGTCCGAAAATGCAAATGCATTTTTTTCTCTTTAAATAAATAAATGACGTATTTTAACAAATAAAATTGAGACACAATATATTGCATTAAAAAAATAACATTCTATCGTTATCACAAATTGATACATACATGGACAAATATGAATTATGATAAGACCCATTTCTGTATTGTAAATATTATTGCAATACAGGTAATTGACTGGAAAGGGCAAAATACTTTATGCAATTTGAAGAAATATAAAATAATTGAATAATTAACAAGAAATATTTTATATAATCTTTGGAAATCATCTTATCTTATCAGATTTTTAGATAAGTAATAGAATTTTTTTCGGTATAGCAGTCATTCCGGTTTCTTCCGTAATATCGTAGAAATAGTTCAGTTACCTATTAATTTTCAGATTATTATTGTATTTTTAATAATAATTAAATCGACTTTTGACCCAGTTGTTGTGTACAGCTTGTTCGCCTTGATGACAATACAATTTCTTGATAAAACTGTAAGGTACAATTATTATTTTACTTTTAATTTTAATAATTGCTTTCTATTTACAGAAAAAATTTGTTAATAATTAGCTTATTGTAAGAATGGCATTTCTAAGATGCAATCTAGTCTCTTGAATGAAGAAAACTCTTCTTCTTCATGTTGTTCTTCTTCTAAACTCTGTGTTGCTAACAAGAGAACTTGTCTAAACTAAAAGGCTGTAGAACTGGGTATGTAGTTGCAGTTTTGTTCTTTTATTCCTTTTTAATTCTTATATGCAACGTACATTGACATCATCCACCACCGTCGACGTCTTCTTCTATTTAATGTATTCTTACAAGAATTTTTTTTCAAGAAATTTCATAATCACTGTGTGTGTACATTCAAGCGTCTTTTTGTGCCTTCAAAACGAGAAAAAAATCCATTAATTCATATTTACACAGACAATACCGCATAAAAGACCATACACCTTGCACCTGTTGGAACTTGAAAATTACTGCAAATTGTTGATTTTACGGTGGTGAATGTTTACCCGCAAAAAAATCTGCATGTTGTCATTAAGTCTTTACACAATTTAATTTAAAAATTTGAACAAAAATCCGGTTTATATTGCTGAGGTAAAGGTGGTCATTCGGTATGCAGTTCGAAAATTCAAGTAGTTGCCTCTCTGCATCTTTGTTTGTCGAGAGAGACGGACGAAGTTAGACGAGAGATATCTCTGCATGTACTTGCACCCTTGGAGTTTTGTTAAATGTTTTCTAATTGTGTGTTGCTTTTAATAACGTCATTGGAAACGATATTATAGAAACGAATTTTTGAAACCATCCCAACAATGGTCCTTGTATCAGTTGTATCGTAATTTGAAATTCGATTTAGAAACAACATCAATACATAATAAATAAATAAAAGTCGTAAATGATTTTTATTTTTTTTTGGGATTGTGCATCAATCTTTGTTATTATGACCTCTTTGCACACATTATAATCGTGACATTTTCTTGTTTATTGTCATAAATTAATACTGATTGTTACATATATTTAAAGTGATTTATAAAAATACATCTTACCCAAAAATAATAAGATTGTTATATTTTATCATTGAAAATTATATTTATAAATTGATTGGTATATAATAATGTCCTCGTTCTATGTGTTTCTAGTAATGAACATGATGTAAATACATGTTGAAAGCATGATCAAGTTATTTTTAACGAAGACAAAAAATACTTGAATTATACAGTATACACTCGATAGTTCGGACTAATTAATGTTAGGGTGCAATTACACGCAGAATTCTTGTCTCCTGTTTATCTAAAATACAAGAAAACAAAAGGAAGTAGCTATTTCTCTTCCTATATTTGTTGCTGTAGAGAAAAATGACACAGGAAGTTTTTCTCTGCGTTTCTCTTTATAAAAAATGAGAAAGAACATACTTGCTTCTCACTTTCTAGAGAGAAAGCCTCTCTATTTTTAGAAAGAGAGGAGAACAAGTTACGAAAGAGAAATCTCTTCTTAATATCAAAAAAAAATGCAAGTCTTTTCCTCCTAAGCACTTCGGATTAGCGATAATTCGGATTATCGGGAATCTACTGTATTTGATTTGATTTCTCAAGAAGATTAATCTTACGAAATGCTTGTTTTTTATTTGCCTCTCAAATTATTTAATAATTGTGACAATTTCAAAATATTATAAAATCAAAATAAATGTTACGCGATAACATCAGCAAAGTCAATGTCATGGCTGATTTCACTCATAATAAAATAATATCACGTCTTTGGTTTAATATTGAATTAACGAATTTCGTTATATCGTCATACTGAATAGAATTTAATTTTTTTTGGACAAACTCCAAGCAATTTTTGCGTTAAATTATCAAAAAACCGACTCCATTAGACCTATTTCTAGTTGTTAATGCAAAATTCTACAACAAAAAAATTATTTAAATACGAGCTTCTTTGTATTTATTTTTATTAATTTGCAAATTTTGGTAGCCGACATACAATCGTAAATTAAATAACCAGCCAGAGTGTGCGCAAAAATCCCACCTACGTTTTGACGCTGTTTTGCTCTAAAAATATTCTAACATAGAGAAAAATCTTTTTTTTTTTTTGATTGCAGGATCAAAAATCGATTTTCGTCATTTTTATCAAATGACGTCCTCGGATCAGGGCAAGTGCGGTCTAACATCATTATTACCAATGTCCTGTCGTGGTCGTGCTGAGGCATTTGCACGTCGTCTACAATCACGTTTAAATAGTTTAGGATCAGAAAATGGTAGTACATCACCAACAACAACAACAATACAATCAACTGATGGATACGATGAAACCAGTTGGTTAACAGCTGTACGTTCTGATAATAATTCAATTGCCTTATCACAGCCGCGTACCTCATCGGATTCGGAATTGTTTTTCGATTTGAATTTATTAGAATCACCTGGTAGTCCGATCGAGGAAATCGTCGATACAAATGATAATAATAAGACAATAGAGAAATTATTGAATCATGATAATTTATCGTTACCACATAATCAAGACTGTCATTGTTCGACGAATGAGAGGAATTTGAAAAAATTATTGGATTGTGTTAATGATAGTGATTCAAGTGAGGTTTTTTATGATATCGAAGAAACTGAAGTGCCAACAACAACACATAATAATAATATTAATGGGGCTGATAGTTCTGAATCGAATAAAACCAATGAAACTGACGAAGTATTTGTAACAACATCAGAATGTACATTACCGCCACCACTCTCCTCATCAATATCATCATTAAGTGAAAATCTTTCAAGCCTTAGTTTAAGTAAAGATGACGAATTTCCCTCATTAGAAACGAATGGTTCTAGTTGCGAATTACAACAAGAATGTAACAATGAAACGTATACAAGTAGTGTAACAGTTGATAAAGATTTAACTGTTGAATGTCCAGAAACGGAAAATTGTTCAACAACAACAAGTATCATAGATGATGGTGATGATGATGAGAATGAAACTGAAGACCGTTCACCAAGAGTCCGACGATGTTCCTCGTTAAAAACTGGCAAAACACCACCAGGCACACCTAGCCGAAAGAAAATCGTCCGATTTGCCGATGTACTTGGTTTAGATTTAGCTGATGTACGTACATTTTTGGATGAAATACCAAAAATACCAACATCAGCCTATGAAGACTTAAAAGATGTTGATTTGTTGACGGACAGTGATCAAATGATATTTCCAAATTGTTCGACTTATAATAAAATCGGCAAGATCTTATTACCATTATTTGAACAACCTGGTGGTTTGCCGAATTTCTTGGATCGTGTCCGTGATAATTTTGTATGTTTAGAGAATGCCATGCTCAAGGATCCAATTGAACTATCGATAATTGGTACAGTACGTGTACGTAATTTAGATTTTCATAAATCGGTACATATCAGATATACATTGGATTCATGGCATAGTTTTGCTGATGTCAAAGGATGTTATGTTGAGAATTCTTGTGATGGTTTTTCGGATAAATTCTCGTTTTTAATGTATGCACATACGTTAGGTATTGGACAGAGACTTGAATTTGCTGTTCGATTTCAATGTAAAGGCTCCCAATATTGGGACAATAATAACGGTGTCAATTATTGTTTCCAATGTCTTCCATCAACGAATCCAACCACCTGTTTCCGGCCGATTCTTACTGGCTGTATGGACGATAGCTGGCCAGCTAGCTTTTACTAGTAAGTATAATACACAAACAAATCTACAACCAAAACACACACCCTTTTTTTTGTGTCTTGATACACTTGTTGTTTGTCTTCATTTTTTTTGGCAGTATATGCAAACCTTTTTCTCCAAAAAATAAGCATGCCAATCATTTTTGTTTTTCCATAAACTTGAGAACAAACAAAACAGATCCTTTTGATCCTGTCATTGTGATCTTGTTACTTCATGTCTACCCAAAAGATTATTGCATGCGAATCGCCACCAAAAAAACTGATCAATCAGCATGCTAATCTGAATGAGAATTTTTGATTTTCAGCTAGATTTTTCTTTTAATTTCTCGTAAACAATCACAGTGGATGTGTTCTTTTGGGTACTACCGAACTTGTCTTTCTGTTTTACATACTTGTTTTGCTAGTGATGTAACGAAAGGGCTAAAAACTTGAAAAATAAAAAACAAAAATGATGATGTCATTCCAGGAGGGCGTCTGGTTGTGCATAACTGCCAACCATGAACAGCTACTAATATTTAGCGGTCTATTACTCAATAGTGGAGGAGCAGAAGAAGACAGAAACGAAGATGGTGATGATGATGGTGATAATGGTGTTGATGGAAATGATAATGACATTGGTAATGATGATATAATAAGTGTTAATGAACAAGAGGCGATAACACGGCAAGCCGTCCAGCAATTCATTTTCAATTCATTAGAAACGAAATTTGATTCTCAATCATCAACATTGATTCTACCAACTGCAACGAAGAAAAAATCGGATATTTTAACGATTTTTATAATTTTATCGATTTCGATTATTTTTATGTATTTACAAAAAGCAATATTTTAACAAAAAAAAATTATCAACTATATTAAAAAAAAAGACTTTCCATTATTATATTACATTATTATACATATATCAATATTTTTTGTGATTGTTTTATACTATTCATGTTTAAATCAAAATTTGTTGCCTTCTATTTTTTTTAGATCATGTTGTGTTTTATCAAATTTTCAAAAAGAAAACTACTTTCTAAGTATTGTCCGTAGAGTCATTTACAACTCTAGCTATTATCATTAATACTATTATTATTATTATTATTATTGTTATAATAGAAAATGGTATAATCTGGTTTTTAAACATAACAATAAAAACACTGTAATATGTAAATGTTGTTGCTTGTACAACTATCTTTTAATATTATTATCATTATTATTATTATTAATAATTGGAATGATTTATTTGTGAGAGAGATATTTTCCTAATTAAAGGGGACGACTGATTTATTGTTGGCTCTTTATGTATATTTATCAGTTGTATCTGAATAAAAGGGGAAACTGTTGAATGATAGTGATAATGATGATCATGCTCATGATAAAACATGTTTGTACTGAAAACGTTGAAAATTGCAATAAATTTCTCTATTCTTGGGGTTGTTTTTTCCTGTTTTTTTTTCTTCGACAACGTTTAGGTAAGTAAATAAAACTTTTTTGTAACAATTTCTTTTTTTTTTACTTTTTAACAACTAATAAAATCACAATTTAGAAAATTTGCGTGCACTAGTCAGTGGTGATCAGGGGTGGACCGTGCTTTTTGGGGGCCTGGAGCGGAAAAACAGGGCCCTTTCCGATTTCGGGGCCCTCGAGCTGCAGTTCCATTAGCACCTGCTACGATCCGCCCCTAGTGGTGATGATTTTTTTGTCAATGAACATTTGTTGTTTTTTTTTTGTAATTATGGCTTATCACTTAGTTTTAAGGCTAAATACTGTTTATGCAGTCTTTGTTTACAGAACTGATAGAATTCAATTTCTTTTGTGAAATTGCTACGAACTATATCCTTAACTTCTTCACTAACCGGTGGTTTGAATGAGTTTTTATTGATGGGTGCCAATCGTGTAATTTCATCTACAAATAAAACACCAATTTATCAATTACAAGAGATAAGAACAATTCTATAACTTACTCCAATAGATATCACTGGCTCCTGTAAAAAATCTCGGTATATACTTTTCAAAAACGGTCAGTGTTGTATTTAAATCTTCTAGAACTCCAACAACTGCATAGTGCTGTTCCACGGCCCTTTTGGCTCGTTCCAGAGCACCTTGTGTATTGAATGGTAAACAGTCGGCATGATGACCACAGAAGAACATTGATTGACGACGATGATCACCGATACCTTCCCGGATTTCACCGGGTAGATACCGGCATTCCCGATCACCGGACAGGACACATCGTTCAAAATCCTATTATAAATGCACCTAGTAACTCAAAAACAACAACAAGTTAATTAGAGGTAAATTACCTTTTTTAACCATTTCGGATCGGGTAATGGTAGGTCGGGAAATGCGATTTTCCGTTCAACATAGTACCATGGTGCCCGTACGTAATAGTACCAAGAAATTACACGTTCAATCGGATCACGGACCAGATTAATATAAATCGGTTCCGGTAGACCGAACCTAAAATGATTAAAATTGAAATATTTTCGGGGAAGAAGCAACAAAGACTAGGAATTACTCTGATACGTTGGTGAAACAGACATGTTTGATGTAAACTCCAGGTGGTTCATAGCTTGATACTAGAGCTGATAGAGCTGCTTGATCTTCCGGTGATAAACGTATAGTTTCAACTCTTTGGACACGATCTTGATGGAAACCGAATTGATTTCGTATACTTAATCTGCGGATTAGTTCCATTAGTGTTTGTGAACCGACTTTTGGTACACGATTGAAGAATACAATGTCTTGTTGTGCCTTCCTTGTATTATTCAAATAATACGGTTCTAAATTGGTCATCTGTAATGTTGCAAAAAAAAATTAAAAATGAATAGCGACAGTCACGCAAATTGAAAACTTGCAAGTTGAGAACAGAGAAAACCATAGAAATCCCACAGTATAATGATAATAATTTGATTTTTTTGTGGTATTAGATGCGCTACAATATTCAGCATGTGATGCTGATGTTTCCATTTGGATGAAGATTCTAACAATTTAGCACATTTTATGAAGAAACAGACCGCGTATTTGTCTTGTCAATTGTTGTTTTACACAAACAAACCAGAAAAGAGAAGAAAAAGAAAAAGAAAGTTACCTCTCCTGTACTTTGTAGAATTTTCATCATGACTTTGACTCCACTCGATTCAGCCGGAGGACCATTTTCTGGAAATTGCAATTGAAAAAAAATTGCTACATTTTTAGTTTTTACGGTAGTTAATTAAGCGATTAAGTTAATTGCACACACAAAAAACGCAAGTTTACCGAAAATCTACGTAATTTTGCGACATTGTCCTTTATTTTTTACCGTTCTAATCTCTATTATTACGACTATTTTTTCTTAGGATAGTAATTTTTACAGGACGCATTTCAACTGTACGACGAATAGTTATAAAACATACCTGTCGGGACTGAAACAAACATATCCACTGAATCAACCCTATTAGTGTCGTGCAGCTGGAATGTTCCCTTTTTATTGTACAAAGACCACTTACCACTTGAAATTAACTGATTGGCTGACACTATATCGTCCGGTTGTAATTTAATTTCCATTTCTTTTAGTTTTGTATTCAAATCTCTGGTATGTAGAAATAGAAAGAGTGTTGTTGAAATGGCCATTAAAGCTATCAATTCACTAGTTCTGGAAAAATTGAAAATTCAATAAGAGAGGCGGAAAACAAAACGAAATTAATTCAACTTTCTCGTTACAATACAATCAATCATTAAGTACATCATTGATAAATATATTAGAGGAGAATGTTTGATTTAGTTATTATACTTTCCTTTTGAATGTATAGGTCTCTTAGCCATTTTTTCTTTCATTCACTTATTCACAAATAGAATGTACTGTATTAAACAAAAATAAAATGAAAGTACCTAGTGTCTTTTATCATTGAGAATCATTTAAGGAGATCAATCTAATGGACTATTTTTTTCTAGATTTAATCTTGTCAATATGTAAATCATTTTTTCTTTCTCTTTAAATTGTCTCAAATGTTGGATAATCATGTTGTATGTTGGACTTGAAAACACAAGACAGCTATCTTGTTTTCTAGGTTGAAACGTGATTTCTCCATTTGTCGTGAAAATTACCCACATAAGCTTTCACGTTTTTATGTTGAAAATTACGGAAACAAATATCATTCATTCATTCATCGAGCGATACTCATAAACTATAAATCTTATTAGCATAATTTTTCGTTAACAAAAAGAAAAAACAGCTATAAGTGGACAAGATCGGAGAAGGCTTAAGATAGTGTAGAGCACCTGGGAGAAACACAGGAGCCTTGCATTAGATTTTGTTGTTATTTTCGTTTATTAGGTTAAGGGCCCTGATCCCTGTTAGGAAATTTTCTAATCAGTTCACGTTTTTGTTCACACATTATAGTTGA
The DNA here is from genome assembly GCA_037464855.1 of Iselma pallidipennis. NCBI lineage: Eukaryota > Metazoa > Arthropoda > Insecta > Coleoptera > Meloidae > Iselma > Iselma pallidipennis. Next base: position 95,756 of record JAZBHA010000151.1, on the reverse strand, counting down.
TTTGTGAAAGTTCAGTATCATTTGACAATAACACAATAACTATTCAAATTTTTTTACGTGTGTATTGTGTCATCAATTATTGACCATTTTATAATAAATCAATCGCGTGTATATCCGTTCAAATTGAAACAACAAGAACAACAACAATAATTGTACAGAATAAGAACTAGTTCATTGCAATTTGTGCTTGTTCCCCCTCGTTGTCTTGTCAATAATTATCAATTTTTTCCGTAACAATTAAATTACGGACAACGTCAAAGAGAAAAAAAGCCTATTGTTTAACTATATTTTTATAATGTTGAGTTACAACCTCAATTTGCATTTCTAACTGTATTTCGTTAAAAATATATATGTAACATTTAATTAGTTCCTTTTAATTCATTAGAAGTCTAGTTAGTGAGAAAAACTGTTCCGTCTCCTTGTTGTTGTTCGTTGTTTTGCTAATTAAAAACAATCCATCTACGAAATTGTTGTAGAAAATTTAGTCTTTGTGTTGTTTCTTATTCATTTATTTAGTTTACTGTGTGTAATGTTGCGTATTTGAAACAACAACAAAAAAATATATAGAGTAATTGCACTAATTGTTGCAATTTTTCTACAATTTTTGATTCATTGATTCGAAAAAAATCCTGTTTGTTGAACACAATAAAATTATATTTAATATCAGTAAAAAGAAGAGAAACAATTTAATAACTGAATACAGTTGAAGTCGGTTATAACGATGAATAATATCCAAAACATCGCATATAATGTCGTAATTTTCTATATCGCTATAACCAGGCTGTACTGCATTTCGCTGTAGAGAAACCTGCATAAAATACCATTTTATTATAAATGATAGGCTTGTTTAATCTTGTTGTGATCATGTTAGTCCTAAATCCATAAAAATTACATTTATAGGTACCGTTTTTTCTTTTTCTACAAAATTTTCCTAACTGCCTCCAGTTCTCTCCAGTTTCTGTATTACAAAACATCATCTACTATATAGTACATGAGAATGCAAAAATCTCTATTATCCGGATTTTAGATTATCCGGATCATACAGTAGAAACTAGATATACAGAATGTCCAACCGAAATATCTGCCACCCGCTCAGATTAAAAGTAATTATGGAATGTTAGGTCACGTTTGGATGTGTTAATAGTCGGGCAAAGTACAGTGGGACATCTTGTACATTAGGAAAAGCATCGATTATCCGGATTTTTCATTGTGTATGACCCCCGTTTAGTCCGAATAATCGACTTTTTACCGTATCTGCGTTTTAAAACGAAAAACCGTATCTAAATCCAATTTTCCGGTACAGTTTTTTTTTGTTATTAATATTTACTTTATTGTTAAACGAGAAAATCCCACGATCCGTTTGATGGCAAACACACACAAAAAAACAGTTAAAAAGTCCTATAATATTGATAAAAAATTGTCTCTTTTAACGTCTACTGGATGCTTTCATTTTTTGTTTGTTGTTTTCATTTCTCTACAACTGTGCCTTATTGTCTTTTTCGAGAGGTTGTTGTCTTGTTGTTGTTGCTGTTGTTCTTGTGAAAGGTCTGCCAGCGAAATGGCCAAGACATTCACTCATTCACTCTAAACTATCTTTTATATACAACATTTCGATATTTCTTGAACAAAAATTGGCCGTTGGCATATTCGTCGATTTTATATATAGTAGGTATGTGAAGGTCTCGGACAAGGTGCCGTTATAAACCTACGAAATATTATATATTATCTAGTTTATAATCAGTTTCCAAACTATTTATGTCTTTATAGCTTACACGTACAAAAAATATTCCATACAGCCAACTGCATTTTAGGATGCAACTAGGCCATGAGAGATTGAAACGGATAAGATAATTAAGTCAGTCGGTTATACTACTAAACAGTTTGATTTTATTTATTCCCCGTCAACCGGAAATACACCTTGAACTCAATGATGAACTTTCCAGTTATACCTATATTGGTCTGTTAACCGGAAATGGTTGCGGAAATAGGTCAAAAAGGAATTTTCTGCTTTAAAAATTAAATTTTGGTAAAATTTTACTTTGAGGAGAAAAAACTGGAAAATTGTATACAATAATTACTGTTAATGTTAAAGTGTTAATGATATAAACATAGACACATGTTGTAGATTATCGCAAAAATTCTTATTTTAATTACTTTACAAGGAAAAATCGGGTCATTTCTGGAAAATTGGCTGATTATTCAATAATTGTAAGATTTCTTCACAAAAAAAATTGCCATCATTGACATGAGTGTCTCTTAACTACTATTATTTACAAAAATCTCATAATTTTTATTGTGGATACTTTGTGAAGGTTGTTAAAACTTCAATTTCATCATCATCATCATCATCATCAGTATTGTTTTTTTTTTGGTGCTTTATTTATGAAGGACTACCATGCTAGACGAAACAATTTTAATAAAAACTTATTGCAAATCATCATCATTATCATTTGCAACAATAAAGACATGATTGATATGTAATGATTAAGAATCAGTACAGAAATAAATCCGGTTGATTTTATAAAAAAATGTCTGGTTGAATTAATTTAAGGTGTTCCTGCTGATCATGAGTTTTCTCTTATAAAATAATCATATAAAATTGTACATAAATTGGAAACTTTCGAACTTTGACCACTGACTGATGAAGAGGAAGAAGAAGAAGAAATTGGTTGGACGACCGACCCACTTGATAATGGAATTATACAAGATGACCAGCTGGTATATAAAATGAGACAAGAATGTATTTTTATTAAGATACATATATGTATGGATGGATGGAGAGAAGAAAGTAAGCAGAAATCGGGGGCATTTTATAGTCCAACAACTACAAGAACAAATCTAGATTACGATTGAATAGAATCTTATCATTTAGGGTGAATTTCACCGATTGTTGTTAAACTTATAACTACCAGTTATTGAAGAGTTACTAGAGTTACATTCCCCTCAATACCGATCTAGTGTACCACTTAGGGTTAATTTCATCGATTGTTGTTAAATTTAACTACCAGTTATTGAAGAAGTAGACTTAAATTGCCCCAAGACCGATAAGATCTAGTTCCTTTAAGTAACAGATCTAACAAACTATAAAATCTGACGTTGACTAATAGGAGCAACTAACAGTAAGAAAAGAGCACTTGAACTGTTTCAAGACGTTTTTTGTTCTCTTGAGTAGAAATACTCCTGGACAAGAAGCTAAGAATAATAAAACTTTCCAACTTTATAAGGAAATAAATATTTAAATTTCACGAATTTTTCTAAATTTTCGTCATTGATTATAATCAAATCAAACATCCGCCTCCAATCCCGGATTCTGTTTGAAGAAGGATTTTTTTGTAAACAATATATAAAATGGTACCTTTTAGGGAAGGCCAGTCTCCGTTGACGATAGAAATTATCAATTTTCCTGCTAATAAAATCCATATTTTCCATCACTTTACATACAAATTGTGTCTCTCTCTATTGTCTTAATCTTTATCGATTATTATCTGTGTTAATTGTTTGTAATCACTGGTAGCACATCACACTCGTCCCCACATCAATTCCGTCCTTGATGATGACCACCACAACTAACAAGATGATCAGTTTGTTGAATCACAAATAACGAAACCTAAACATTCTATTTTTTTTTTCTGTTCTAATACCGGATGATCCGTGCACACAGGTAAAGGAGTGAACATTGAATGGTCGATGAAGAGCTCTCATCCTCCTCCTCGACGACGACGACGACGACGGCCACCACGCCTGCTAGTGCTTATAATACTTCCTCCACTAACCTACTATTCCAAAGATGTTACAGAAATCAAAAAAATAAAGAGAAAAAAGTAGAATATATCAACGATACGAAATTTATATGTGAAACAGACACTTTAATCTGGCGGCTATATTTTATTTGTTCTTGGAAATTTCTATGTGAAATTTTGAAAAGATTCCGTAAAAAAATCGCGATTCAAGACACGAATTTTTGTATTTTTACTTCCTTTTTTTCTGGTCAAAAATTTAAGTCTTTTTTGCTCTATTTAGAGTTAAACTTAAACATATCCATTGTTTATTCATTACTGTTTAATTCGGATCTACAATTCATATGTGACGGTATAAATTGCATGTTATTCAAATCAGTATTATTATTATTATTATGCGCTCAATAGGAGCGTGAATGGTTTTTATACTTTTTGATATTTTGCGTTTATAATGAAGTCATTATGCAACAGAAATCTATATCAAAACAGCCTCTGTTTTGATACAGAAAATTTTATTTTTTAATATTGGTTACAGTGAACAACATAATCTCCAAAGAAAAGATACCTAATGATCTCAATGGTGCGGTTTTAGTATTATACACGATCTGTTCGTGCAGAAAAATGTGACTATAAATAATTATTAATCGTATTATTATTATTATTATTATTATAATTGTTTGTTGACTATCAGCTATAAAATCCAATTGTAATCTAATTAGAATTGCATTTCTTCGTTAAAGTACCTGGTGGGGTAGTTGTAAAACGCAGCTTTTTAGTTGTCAACTGCAACGTACATAATTCTCGAAATATGGATGTCTGATATTATGTCGATTTTTTTATTGGAGAAGGTATGGAAAGGGCAAAATAGAAAAGTAGTATAAACAACTCGTTACATAAGGCCGTTGTCGTCCTTTAGAAAACTCGCTCGTTTTCTAAACTTGGCAGCGTGCCACAGAATCATGCCTTATGAAACTTGTTGTTTAATATATTAATTTGTAATTTTTTTTAATAGTAACAATTTTTTTATCATTATTATTATTTTTTGAATACATTTTTAAGTGTTAATCGGTTTGGAATTAAACGAGACAAAAAGCTCGAAAAGTGGAAACCAGTATCTATTTTTTTTTTGTTTTAACAAATTACATCATATATTTATTCTAAAAATAAAAAGCTAAATATTAGCAAAAATAATAAGTAATATAAGTAAATAAAAATTGACCTTCTTCAATAATAATAAATAAACAATGTTTGGTTAATCGAAAAAATTTATAGAGCATGAAATTGATTGGTTTATTGAAAAATTTTACGTACTGTTTATTGTTTATATTGTTAATTATTATCAAGTTATCAAGATTCGTGTGAAATTAAAGTAGAATTCGTTGAGATCTTAGTTTTCCCAACTTTTTATGAAAATCTCATAATCTATAAGTATTTTTATTCTATTGTTTATTATATAATATTAGTAATAATAATAATAACAATAAAAATAATAGAGAGAGTTCCTGACCTTTCTTAAAATTATTTATATTGGAATAATTTACCGAGAAGTAATTCAATTTTACAATTTGAATTAATTAAAAATTAATTGATTCTAATTTTATTCAAAGTAAAAAGCAAACTCTAAATTTCAAAGGACGTCGTCCTTTCTTGCTAGTTTTGAAAAGGTGAGGAGATATTGGCGTTATATAATTGTTGTAAATTTTCCAATAACTGACCGGTATCATCATGATGCTGTTAAGTCATCGGAATTGACAAGGATTAAACTAAAATCTGCATAAAATAAGACTACTTTTCCAGTTGAAATCTCAAGTAGCACCGCTAGATTTTTCAACCGTACTACTACCGTTCTGTTTCCTAGTCATCCAAACAGGACCGTATTTTTTGGGCGGATTGGTAGATATAGGGGACTCTAAAAAGTACATTTGACAAATAGTTGTTAATAGCGTACTTAAATTGTTATTCTAATTGAGGATCCCACGTGGGCCCGCGGAAGGTAAGTAGGCTCCTGTATGTAAATTCATCCCGAAATCAGATACAGTAGTAGAGCGTCGATTATCCTGTCATACAGAACACCAGTTATCCGGCAGCATTAAGAAAAACTGACTTTTCCTCTTTATTAATTAGTGATAATCCGGAATATTTGACTATCTATAAAAAGTCTGACACTAATTATTCCGGATAATCGATGCTCCAATGCTTGTAAAAGATCACAATAATAACAGCAATAAAACTAACAAAAAAAAAAACAATAATGAAAAGCTTTCAGACGATCGTAAAATTACACAAAATTAGTGAAGAAAAGAATGCCAGTTTCTAATTATGGAAACAGGGCCGTATTTACGTACAGATGTTTGAGGCGCCGGTCTGTGGATCCATTAATAATAAGGACCCCAAAAGTTAAATTTGACAAACAGCTGGTTGGTTTGCGTCTCGGTCCCGAAAAGGATAAGTACGATCCTCAGGG